>PVKC010031936.1:0-14498 GCA_004027635.1 Crocidura indochinensis | reverse complement strand
TTTACTTTCTCAGCCCAGTTTGTTGGTTTTGTTCTGGCCCCAAGCTTCACTTTCTAATCAAGTAAAATTTTAACGACTGCACAATTTCCTTAATTTCTTTTTGTTGCGGTTTTAATTTTTTTGTGGTTTTAGAGCAGGCAAATAATATTTAATTTGATGGAACAGTATATTTAGAAAGTCACCAAGGCAATACATTGAGTCATTAATAAAATTTTTATGAATGTGGTAGAGAAATGTAGAACAGTGAAAGTTGAATCAAAGCACTTTTTATTTCATGTGTTCCAAAGTTGACGGTTCACATTTTCTGTCTAATGAAGATCATGAATCTTATAGTTATATTTGCTATATGGTTTTTTAGCTATATTGAAAATTATTACCCTGGTCTATAATAGATGAGGATTTCAAAACATAATGTAAGTAAAAAAAAAAAACAATAAAAAGATAATGTGATAATATATTCATTCTGTAAGGTAATGTGCTCTGAACAAGTTTTCATGTTAATGTGTATAAAATATTTAAAAAGGGAAGCAGAGGTAATGAGATTTATTTATTCAAAGCTTTTAGGGTCTAGATAAAGCTCCATCATAATGGGGTCGGAGCGGTGACACAGTCGGTAAGGTGTCTTCCTTGCTCACACTAGCCTAGGATGAACCGCGGTTCAATCCCCCAGTTTCCCATATGGTGGCCCATGCCAGGAGCGATTTCTGAGCTCAGAGACAGGAGTAACCACTGAGCATCACCTGGTGTGGCCAAAAATCAAAAGAAATAAAAACTCCAACATATTATTTGTCACGATAAATTTTGAAACTAAAAGTATGTACATTGCATTTAAAAAATCTTTTAAAATTTTAAAATTGAAGAACTAAGTAAGAGATAAAAAGAAAACATTGGCTAATAAATGCCAACAAAAACAATATAGGACAGAACCAAATCTAAATTGATGCAAGCCTCCAGGCACAGCAGGGCAGCAGAGAAGCAGAGCTCATGGTCCTTTATTTCATTGTCTTTCTTGCATAGAAAAAGACTCCTAAAATGGTTAATTTCTTAAAGGATTTCAACATAAAAAATATTTTCTGAAGTTTATCAGAATTGAGATGATTAATTTCAAAATAAAGAAGTATAAAACTGTCTTTGAAAGTTGTAATAAAGAACAAGAATCCTAAAACTAAATTTGTGTCTCTAGCTCTCACTAAATAAACTATTCCTGGAGAGCTGTTTATTGTTCATTTAAAGGAAATATTTCTTAAATAGTAGAGACATTAAAATGAATTCCCATAAATTATTTTTTGTTTGTTTGTTTTTGGGTCACACTTTGCAGTACTCAGGAGTTACTCCTGGCTCTGTGCCCAGAAGTCGCCCCACTGCTGTGCTATCACTTTGCCCCTCCTCCCAGAAAATGATAATTTTTTTGTTTGTTTGTTTTTGGGCCACACCCAGTGACGCTCAGGGGTTACTCCTGGCTATGCGCTCAGAAGTCGCTCCTGGCAGGCACGGGGGACCATATGGGAACCGGGGGATCGAACCGTGGTCCGTCCTAGGCAAGGCAGCAGGCACCTTACCTCCTGCGCCACCTCCCGGCTCCCGAAAATGATAATTTTTAAGAGATACTTTTCTTAATGAAGGGAAAACTCTTACCAAATACAGGTTCAATTTTAACCTACTGTAAGATAAAAAGAAAAGTGTAAGTGAGAGTCTGGGTAGTTGACAGTTTAATGGTAATGTAAATGAAATGACATGATTCATTTGGTTTTTTGGGGGGCGGAGGCACAACTGCCGGTGCTAAGGGATTACTTTGGCTCTTTGCTCAGAAATCAGTCCTGGCACATGGAAGCAGATGGCATGCTGGGGATCCAACTTGCATCTGTCCAGGGTCTCATCCGAAAGCAAGGTAAATGCTCTACCACTCCGGTCCCACATGACTCATTTTCATCTAGATTTGTTTCACATTGTTTACAGATATCTCATGTAAATTCAGCTTTTACTTTGAGTAAGACCCTGTCATTTCATTTATATGTTCATCTTACTTGCTTACAAAAAAAGCCTTATTAACTATTTTTAAAAATCAGAAATGTGAAATATTGAAAATTTAAAGAGCAAGTGCCTGACAGTAAGATCTAGACATCTTCCCCAATTTTTTGCCTGCTAACCTTTAGAGTACATAAACCTTCCAGCTTCTCACTGTCTTCCAGGAATTGCTGTATCGTATTGCAGTTATACTGTATTGCATTAGTGAATCATGGTGGCAAAACCCAGTAATAGATCACAATATACACTTTCAATTCAGTATGGCTTATTTAGTACGACTATATTGCCTCTGATTATGGAAGCTAAGTATGAAAAGTTCATATGAGACTCACATCTTGATTTAGGGGACATTATTTTCCATGTCACTAGATATATGTCACAGATTACTTATATTGGGTGCTGTATCTCCTTTTCAATAAAATTACTCAAAATTGTAACATTCAACATTGGAAATAACAAAATATTCAAAATATGCTTTCTTTCTTTCACTTCTGTGAAAAAAGGAGCTCAATCTGCTTGGATCATATGATGAAACGATGGTTCACATGGAAGATAATAAGACAGTATGAGAAATGCTTCATGATATGATGTTGAACACCATAAACAGTTCAAATGTGCTCTAAATTGGGAGGAAATCATTATTTTGCTTTAAACAGCAAATCTTTCTTAACTCTTGAAATAATGTTGTCATATCCTTTCTGCTGAGTCTGCAGACGGAATGCCAGTACATTAAAGAGCATTATGAATATGATCAGAGCGAGAATACTAATCCTGCTGAACATAACAAGTAGGAAAAAATCACATTTTGCAATGAATCACTTAGATCATTTAGATTAAGGATTCCAAAGCCATACAACTTTGTATTGAACTGACGTAAAATGTACAAAGTGCTTTGCATTAATGCAACTGTATATATTTGGAAATAGTTGGAATGTACAGTTATAAAGGAGTGATTGTTGAATAATGCACATAAAGTTCAAGTCTGGTAAAAACCTTTCCTAAATTCCTAAAAGAAGGCACCTACAGGTTCTGTTCCAGTTATCTTATTTATAAAAATTAAATATAGCATAATGACACAAATTTAGATATATACAATTTCTATAAATAAAATACAAATCTTAGAATTCAACATAGATATTACATTTTATTCAGACATAATTTCAACTTTTCTGCTACAAACTTTTCTTTCTCATAAGTTGACAGATATTATCTGAATTAAAGTAGGATGCTTTCTAAGATGGCTAAACAACTATGAACTATGAATCTTTGGAGAATTGTCTCTTGAGATCTTGATCTATTTATTATTTATATAGAATCATTTCTGTAAAAACCTTTGCTGCACTTCTAGCATTCAAAAATAGAAATCAGAATAAGTTCACTCTCAGCCACAGACATTGTATGTGAATAGAATTTTGGTCTTTTCCATCAAACATTATAGGAATGTATATATAATAACAAATATTAATTTTGCAATTTATTTAAAGAAACTTGTATATAATTTATGTTAAATAAGCATCAAATATAACTATTTATGTTAGAATATACATATATATTCCAAAGTTACTTCAGGAATATTCTTCAAACAAGAGAAGCTGTGTTTACCTGAGAGATGGGAAATTTGGAGACATTTATGATGACTTTACATGCATGTCAGTATCATATAAAAGAATGACATAAAGACTCTAGTTCCCTACCCAAAATAAATTGTAGTAAATTCATAAACACATGCTAGTCACTACATGTGTTTCGTAATCACTTGAGGTTATATTTTATTTTGTTCTGTCACCCAATTTTTTTTAATTTTAAACACACAGGCTGGTGTGTACCACCATGCCAGATTGCCATGTGTAATGGTGACCATATGTGATTCACACCTTTTGTTATGTCTTTAGAGGAGGAACAATAGCGATGATAAAGTTTCTTTTATTAGTTCTGCTCTCTGAATAATTATAACAGACATGAAGAGCTTGCTACATCATTTGCACCTCTATGGGTTGAGTATGACTGACACAATTATACCATGCTCACTCTAGGAGTTTTCTTCTCATATGCTAATTAGGCAAAATAGAAAGAGAAGATTAATTCAACTAAACAGAATTCAACCTGAGCCTTTAAGCATTACATGTACTTGTTGACTCAAGTAAAATATCAAATGACTTTTTGATTTTAAGCTATGATAAAGACATATTCATTACCTCTGCCCTTTGATGATTAACTTTGATGGTTAAGTAAAAACAGGAGAAAGACCTGTATGTTGCTTACCTGGTAATTCAATAATAAATGATATATTTTCAACTCCTAATATTTTGCAAAAAGTGTTGTTATAGGGTCAATGTTATTTTCATCTAAAAGTTTAAGACACAACTAAATTGATAAAAAAAAATCTTGTTATAGAGTAATAGTACAATAGGTAAGTTGCTTACTTTACATGCAACAGCCCACATTAGAGCCCTGGAACCTAATGCATACACTGAGCCTTGCTAGGAGTGTTTCCTGAGCAGAGAGCAAAGACTAATCAGGGAGCACTGATGGGTGTGGCCCAAGACCTAACAAACAAAAATTTATGTCACTCATATCTTTGAGAAAATTCCATTTCACATTATCTTTTATATTCTGTCTGGCCATAGTCACTGAAACTTGTGAACTATATTCCTGGATCTATGCTCAGCAGTACCCCTGGGTGTATTAAGGAATACAACCAGGGTTGGTCACAAGCAAAACATCCACTTTAACACCTTTGTATTACTCTGATCCTTTGTAAAGTTTCTGATGATTGTTTATTTGATTTTTGGTATAAATAGAATGAGCAGTTTACATAGGTCTCTTGAAATGAAAATATGTGATATTTGCAAAAACCTTTCTATAACAACTTGTTCGAAGTGTTGACCTGAACACAACAAATTTGTTCTCTGACTTTGACTTTTCTGGTCTAAAATAAACTATGTGTATGGACAAAGAGAATCTTTTCATTAAATTCTGGAGGACTCTACATCTTCAGCCTCTTTAACTCTATATCTTCTTTAATTGAGAGATAACAAATTAAATTAACAATTATCCTAGGCTCATCGACTTGAAAATAGAAGAGGTCTGACTAGTTATGAAACATGGCAGGAAGCTGAGAATTAATACATTTATTGGAAAAATTCACTTTGTTTCAATGCCTTAAACATTGCTCCTGCTGTATGAAACACACCGTTCAAGACTATTAATGTCATCTGCACACTATTACCCCTTTACCCAGAGTCACTGGTCTGAAGAAGCTACTGTGATACCTATGATGACTTATATTTAATTCATTATTTAGGAACATGTCAAGTCCTTAGACCAGAGGAGTAAGTGCATTTCTACTGAGGTACATCCAAATTCTATGTAAATTACATTTAACAATCAACATCAATCGTATTTGTGATTTTTGTTTTAGCCAACTGTGTCCAAATACTGTAAGATATACCAATGTAGTATAATAGCCCTCATTTATAGGTAAAATAATTTTTGTGTAAGCTCTCAAATAAGGTGAAAATGATAATATCATAAATTTACCAAATCCTTCTAAAATTTTCTCCATGTATTAACCTTGTCTTTGTAGTATTATTATTTCATACTTTAGCATATGTATAACAATGTTGCTAATAACATATTAATAACAATATGTAGAAGTTGAACATGTCATAGTAATGATGTATTACACAATGGAATACAATTCTTTTTTCCATCATATCTAAATGAGGTCAATTTTAGATGACAAACATGGTAAAACATAATGCACCTCATCACATAGTATTCTACATGTTGATATTTGGATATCTTCCGGGTCTAATCCCTTTTCTTCCACATATTTCAAAATGCTCTTCCAAAGTCATAAGTATATAATGATTTATTAACACAGTCTGGTTACTTTATCTCTATTTTATAATATTCACTAGACATTACCTTTTTAAGTTGTAAGGTATGTTTTATATTAACTCATAGATTGGTTGCTGATATTCTTTTATTTTAATTAATATCCCAAAATATTTAGTGGTTACCTAGATTCCTAAAGTGGGATCCAGGTTTTTCTTTATCAGAATCACAACATAATTCACTATATGTGTTTTTTAACATCAGTCATGACTTGTTTTCTTGTTTTGGATCAGGCATTGCAATTTTTATGAGGAGCTTAATCAATGATATGTAGCTAAAACTTTATAAACATTTTAAGAAGTGGGTCAGAGATGGCATGAGGAGTAAAGAAATTGCTTTGCATAAATTTAGCCAGAATTCAACCCTGGTACTGCATATGTTCCCTGTGAATTGATATGAATGATCATTGATCCTATAGCAGGAGCAAACCCCAAGCAATGGGTGACCCAAGAAACCAAATTATGACAGTTTGGAAGATTCTGATAATAATATAATAATAATAGTAATGATAATAATAAGTTAAAGAAAGACTCTCATAAAACATTTTGCTGGAATGGGTCATAGAGCCTGAAATATCTGATAATTCATCCAGAGGGAGGAAGAAATAGCATTTAATATTTAGATTTACAATGTTCTACAAGTCATGACAGAAGTGTCTGCTTGCTTGTCACTGACAGACAGCACTAAAAAACAGGCATGAGGAATATAATTACAAAGATTTAATTATATAACAAAACTTTGTCTTCATAGCTAGTAAATGTCAGATTCAAATATACAATATAGAAAAAACAAAGTGTGTTATAGGTCAAAAATATATCCCTTTGCCCAAGATGTTTATTTTGTATTTAAAAGAAGTCAAGATAGGACAAAAATGAGAAGCACTAATCTTTTTATATCTATGTATATTTTTATTTATTTATTTAGTTAGTTAGTTAGTTAGTTTTTGGGTCAGACCAGGCAGCACTCAGGGGTTACTCCTGGTTCTAAGCTCATAAATTGCTCCTGGCAGGTTCGGGGGACCATATCGGAGCCAGATTCGAACCACCATGCTTCTGCATGAAAGACAAATGTCTCACCTCCTTACTATCTTTCCAGCCCCTATGTATATTTTAAAGGATCATTCTTAACTATATTTATATGGTTTTAAAATCATTGATGTTATATTAGGTACTTCTTAATTTATCTGTCCTAATGATATCTATTCTGTTATATATCAATGTCTTTATAAGATAAATTAAATTACTTCTAGTTTAATACAACTTAAGTTTGAACAGTGCAAAGGAAGTTCAAAATTCCTGAGCACCTAGAATTAAAAATGACTTGCAGCTTTTGCAATGATTCAGCACTAAGAGTGAGAGGGCTCACTGAAGATAATCGTTTTATATAATATTGCCAATTTAATCTCACCTAAGGAGCATATTTAAATAGGAACCCTTAAAATAGGAGCTAATCGCATGGGAGAGAAAACAATTCAGTCAGAGTGAAAAGATTAGGAAAGGGGTCAAATAGATTGTTATTTTACCCAAGTATGCCATGAATAAAGCCTGAGCACAGCAAGGTGTGGCCCTAAAAGCATAATATTAAAAAATTAAAGCAAAACAGACAAGCTGAACTAGAAACTTCTTACTATCTTCTTACTACAAGTATAGAGAGGGCGGAATGGAATACAAAATACTCAGTAGTAGGAATATGACACAGAGAAGATTTTAAATGATTGCAAAGAACTTAAGGAAACAGGATTGGTTATGTGCATCATGGAACAATGTGATAATCCTGAAAAGGAATGAAAAATTTATTTTGTTTACATTTCCAAAGGATCCTCTAAGTACTTGGGATAAGAAATTTTCTTGAGGAGTATAAAAGGGTAGGACATTTACTAAACTTTTTAGAACCCAAGTATAGGGGCTGGAAAGATAGCATAGCGGTAGGGCATTTACCTTCCATGAGGCCAACCTGGGTTCGATCCCAGATATCTTATATGGTCCCCCAAGAAAGTCAGGAGTGACTTCTGAGCATAGACCAAGGAGTAAACCCCGAGTGCAGCTCAAAAAAATAAAACAAATAAAAACCCAGTATTTAAATTATAATGATATGATTTGATATGTCAGAAATTAAAAATACTTTGAAGATAGAACTCATTGAATATTTTCAAATGATGCAAATATTGAATGACATAAAAATTTGTGATAACAGAATATTTTCATTTTTTTTTGTTTGTTTTTGGGTCACACCCGGCAGTGCTCAGGGGTTACTCCTGGCTCCATGCTCAGAAATGGCTCCTGGCAGGCACGGGGGACCATATGGGGCACCGGGATTCGAACCGATGACCTTTTGCATGAAAGGCAAACGCCTTACCTCCATGCTATCTCCCAGGCCCCATATTTTCATGTTTTAATCACCTACATAATAAGTTTTCTCAACCAGCTATCCTACTTATTATCATTCATATTCTTAATGCTATTGAACAGTGTTTTTATTTCTATTGCTATATTGTTATTTCTATTATTTTTTATTATAATCTATTCAATTTAATGCTGTGGGAACATTTTGGGAAGAATTAGGCATTAATGAGAAAACAACAACTAACTTTTGTTTGTGTTAATTTTGACCTTTCTGTGGAATTATATGTAGAGCTTGCAACTATAGCAGATATTTTGGGATCATATACAACTACTGCTTATATGAAAATCTAATGTAAATACAAGTTAAATTTTAAGAAGAGACAGAAAAGAGACTAAAAGAGTCAATGAAGTGATAAAAATGTCTAAAGGGACAAACACTAAATGTTAGCAACCAAATAAGTCATGATGCATCAAAACATATTTCAAGTGTTGTCAATAGAGGAAAAACAATAATAATGAAGAATTGACTATTGATTGCATTTTATAGTGGGTTTAAAGTACATTTTTGTTAGATATTTTAGAAAGAAAACATGATATATATGTATATTTGCTTTGAAAAAGTAATAGCAGATAAAGTGATAGCAATGAGAAATAACTCAATGAATTTTGCTTCAAGCAGAAGCAAATGGAAAATGACACAATAGATGGAGCGCAATATGTGAGCAAGCTTTAAATTGTCAATGTGACTAGCATATTTATATTCTGATGAGGACTAATGAGGTTAGTGTAATAGGTAGATAACGTTATATGCAAAAGGGACAGAAGATGGTGGATATAATTTTTTTTTTTGCTGTTGTTTGTTTTGGGATGCCACAAACAGTGATGCTCAGAGGTTACTCCTGGCTATGTGCTCAGAAATGACTCCTGGTTTGGGGGACCAGAAGAGATGCCTGGGATCAAACTGAGGTCCATTCTGGTTCAGCCACGTGCAAGGCAAATGCCCTACCGCTTCACCAACTTTCCATCCCCTAATAATCAATGCTTACGTAATGTGGAATTATTCTAAATTTGAAGAACTTTAGCATGGTTTTTATTATTAAATACAAAGAATTGCATTTGAGCGAGAGTTAGGCAATCTTAGAAAAATGTGGGATAAATATGGTGTTTTTACAATGCAGTTAACTAGAGCACATTTTAGCAATAAAGGTTGTGATCTTGTTAACCCAAACTCCAAATCACTGAAATTACCACTGTAACATTCAAGTGAACAAATGTTTAATTTCTGATAATCTATTGTGGTTTTGTTTCTGTTGTTATTGTGGTGGTGGTTGTTTTTATTTGTTTTGGGGACACACCCAGTGACGCTCAGTGATAACTTCTGGCTATGCGCTCCTGGTTTGGGGAACCATATCAAATGGTGGGGATCCAACCGAGGTCCATCCTTGTTTAACCTCTTGCAAGGCAAACGCCCTACCACTGCACTATTGCTCTGGCCCCAGAAAATCTATTGTTAAGGGAAATAAATGCATGATCTCTTCAAACTGATTTTTGAGTCTGGTAATCAAAACAAAGAAGCAGATTCTCAGCAAGTGTCACCTAGATTATTAATATTTACTGTCAACCTTACAGATGTGAAAAGTCCCATTTCCATATATAGTTCTAATTAAAGTTAAAAAGTTTCTTAGATAACTTATTAAATCTCAGAACATATTTCAACATTATGTTATTATTAAAACATAACACAAAATTTTAAAAACATACAATGCTACCATTATCTAAAACAAAGGATATGTTTTGATACTTTTTCAGGTATTGATGCTTCTAGCATTCATGCTATCATTCAACTTAACATTAAGCTTACTTGTTAATAGCTTGATGTTTCAGCTTCCATTAAAAGTAATTCTTGAAGGAAGAGAAGGGGAAAAATAAAAGCAAAAGTAATTCTATGTGATATAATGCCAGTGTCACTAAGAAAAAAATTGTTATCTAAAGTTTTATGAATTTTTTGCTTGATATTTTCATAAACAGGCTGAAATAATTGTATGCAATAAAATAAACACTAAAGTTTAATCTCTTCTTCTTAAGATTTGAAACTATGCTATATTTTCAATACATTAGTTGGAAACAATACAATAAATTAATTCTTTCTTGATGCAGAGTGCTTACATATGAATTAGTGTATCATAAAACAGTCTGAGGATTATACATCATAAAATGTCTCTAAGGGGAATAAAAGGTTAGAATAATAATGAGTAGAAAGCTACTTTTCTATTCTTGTTTTATCTGTATTCATTATAAATGGTAGTTTTTTGTTTATTTGTTTTGTTATGTTTTGAGCCACACCTGGAGGTGCTCAGGGCTACTCCTGGCTTCTCATGCAGAGATCATTTCTGGTGATGCTCTGGAAATCATATGGAATGCTAGAAATCATATTTGGATTTTCCATGTGAAAGGCAAACCCTTGCGCTAATGCTCTGGCTTCTCTAAGTTATTTTTAAGTAGCTAACCTCTTTTTAGAATTTAACATTTTTATGACATTGAATTTCAGTTCAGATTTCAGAACAGAACATACATGAACCATTTCTCATATGTGGAATTTGAGTTTCCACTTTTAATAACTTGACAAGTACTTCCTGGCAATAATTAAAAGATCGAGTTGGATCTGAAATTTAACTTTTCTCTTTACAAGTTCTCTGAATATTGGAAAAATTAATTACAAAGAGAGACATCTAATTGACTTTATTAAGTAGCTCATGTTCAATGGGCAAAAGACCTTGCTAAAGATAGGTTGTGATAATCTGATAAGTGGACATGGCTAATAACAAAGGTATTTATTAAGTAAGATCTTATTTCCTCAGGTAATGTAAGGATTTGAATGGGGTGGTTACTATATATAAATTACTAATGATGAGCAGATCAATTTGGTGAAACTAAAATTTTGCATAAAATTAACTATTATGGTAGTTAGCATTTATGGTAAAGCATGACACTTTGGGTCTTTCTATTTTTTAAAAACAATATAAACAGATGAGCACACATAAGTTATTTGAATATTTAATCCAGCATATGGAATTTTAACTATTATGTTCTGTTTACTCCCTCAAAATATGCAACATGAAATGATTAGCTGAAATATTTATTCTCCAATAAGTTCTTAGTTGTATAACTATATTTTAAATACCAGCTCATTTAAATACAGCATCAATAGCAAAAGGGTACATTTTTAGGTAGAATATTTCCTACAATATCTGTACTTGTAATAATACAAGATATATATAAAAATAAAGGAATATACACTTAAAGGTTCTATTTGCTAATAAGTATAGTACCCAAAACATTTTTTAAATATTGTCTTTATTTTCATTTCATATTAGTTGTAATAAAAGGAGACTATGCTTGACAAATTAGGAAATGGCATATAAAGCACTAGAAAATGAGGAAAATCAAAAAAGGCAGTCATGAATTGTTAATGTAAGGACAGTTCCCAAAGAGCATTCTAGAAATTTTGGGGAATCTCAGAGCTCATGACCATTCTATTTTCCTTAAATCTCAAAAAAGCAATCATGATACTACTACTTTTAAGAATAGCCAAAATCTTGGGGCCAGAGAGATAGCATGGAAGTAGGACATTTGCCTTGCATACAGAAGGACCAGGCATACCATATGGTCCCCAGAGCCTGCTGGTAGTGATATCTGAGCTTAGAGCCAGGAGTAACCGCTGTATGCTGCCGGGTATGACCCAAAAAAACAAACAAACAAAAAGAATAGCCAAAATCTTTAAAAAATAAAATTATTCAATATGATATATACCAATACACATCAAGCTTTAACATGGTAATACACATTTTAAAAATAATGATTTTGGGGCCAGCGAGGTGGCGCTACAGGTAAGGTGTCTGCCTTGTAAGCACTAGCCAAGGAAAGATCGTGACCATGGTTCGATCCCACGGCGTCCATATGGTCCCCCTAAGCCAGGGGCAATTTCTGAGCGCTAAACCAGGAGTAACCCCTGAGCATCATACGGGTGTGGCCCGAAAAACCAAATAAATAAATAAATAAATAAATAAAAATAAAGATTTTGCACATTGACCAATGTAAAGTCTTTGAGAATGAATGTGCCTTCATGGTATTTTTAAAGCCACATTCACAAATCTCAAATTATTTTTAAATAATTTTTATTGTGATCAATGTGAATTACAAGTCTTTCATAGTTATATTTAAGATACATAGTGAAAAGTGAAATAGGGCCATTCCCACCACCAAGAGTTGTCCTCCCCCACCCCTGTTCCCAGCATGCATCATATACCACCCCCCTTAACCACCTGGACTACTAGTTAATAGATTCCCTCTGTGTATAGCTTCATTTAGATAGGTTATCTTTTTTGGGGGGAAGGATTTTTGGGGCCACACCCGGTAACGACCAGAAACCGCGCCTGGTTTGGGGTACCATATGGGATACCAGGGGATAGAACCATAGTCCGTCCTAGGCTAGCGCGAGGGAGGCAGACGCCTTATGGCTTGTGCTACTGCTCTGGCCCCGTGGGTTATCTTGATTCTGTTGTAGTTGACTTTAGGTTTGGTGTCTAAAAGTATTTTTAAAAATTGCTAAATAAAATAAGCATGCATGATTATTAATTCCAGCATACTGAAAATATTTTAAGCTTTAATTTTGCAATGGATAATGTCTTACTTTCAAACTCACAAATATCAGGAAGAAAGGAAACTAAATTGAATAGAAAATTAAATGTACTAGATGGTCAAATTATATTAAAAGAAGACATACTGTAAAATATCAGAATGGAGAAAAATAATAATATCAATTTTATGGTTCAAGCTAAAAATGCAATTAAGGAAAGAAAAATAGTGATGACTAAAACTGTGAACTATAAGAAAGATAAAGATAGAAAAAAAGTAAATATTTCCCATTATAAAACAGAAAATTAATTGACAAAATAGTTCATCAAATATAATGAATGATTCAGAACATATATATTTTCCAGGTATATGTACATATGTTTGACATTTCATTCCTGGTGTTTTAAGAAATACTTCCCCTTAACCCAAGATAGGCAACATACTATTAGATGCTTTATCTCTAAGTCAAAAAAAAGATACTTTTCCTTGTTAAGAGCTCTATTGCATTTTTTCCAATAACATTATTTTTAAAATAATATATTTTGAAAGATAATTTCAAAATATAGATCTTTTGTTGAAAGATAATTTTTGTAACACAGTTCTATAATTTTGTCATTATGAACTAAAATTTGCTATGTCAGTTTAACCATTGTAACTTGAAGAGATTGAATTTTATCAAAAGAGGGGAATTCAGTTCATTCTACCCACTCTCTGAATTTCTGCCTAGACAGACATCATTATCCTTTGTTTTAAGACAAGGCTGTGAATATAAAGCCTTTGATTCATAAATTTATTTTAATATAAATAGGTTAACTTTCATTTACAGACTTCAATGAACTAAAACACATAATTGTAATATTAATTTACTCATATATGAATAAGTATGTATTTACAGAGATATGGTATTTTGAGATGCTTCAGTTTATTGTATGTTTCTCTGAAGGTCAACTAGAAGGCTAATGTAATGACCCACAGTTTAAGAATATTGGGGTAAATGTCAGTTAAGCAGAATAATGACAATCCCATATAACCAAAATAACACAACAAAATTACTGATTCTAACCCAGGCAGACTTATTTTTAACCTTGAATGTCAGGCCATAGTCTGACATTTAGCTTTTTGGAAACAGTGTCTATATTTCTTTTTTTGGTAGAATTATCTTTGGGAGAGCCTTTACTCTGTAGAGATCACTCTCTTGCAATTTATAGTGATCTATATAAATTTAAAAGATCAAGAGTCATAAAAGGGCAATGAAATTTTGTAATAAAAATACACTTTGACTTTTCCACACTTGCTTATTTTATAAAAAAGAAAGAAATATTTTTAAAATATATTACATAATTTTGACTTAATGGGAAAGTGAAATTTGATATTAATTAAAAAATTATTATCTCTTATAATATTGGATGATGATATAAAACTTAAACTGTTGTAGTATATGTTCAAATTTGAAATGCATATAAGTAACTATAAATTTTTACACATATGGAATTAAAATATTTTGCAGCAATATTAAGATCCTATTGTTACATTGATTTTTTTAATACAATCATAATGTGTACTGACTGAGTTAGTTTATGTGCTATGACTTCTATA
>PVKC010031935.1:0-14393 GCA_004027635.1 Crocidura indochinensis | reverse complement strand
TTTTACCAAATAATCTCCCCATTATATGTCTATTGTTAGATGAATGCATTACTTAAATAAAATTATTTCCAGTTTCTCCTGAGATTCCCTTGTTGAGAGAGATTATTGTATTGTCCTCCCTTTTTACCCAAACTGGAAATAATTTATAGGAGTGTAGGAGGAAGGGGAGAGTTTCAAGTTCAATATTATTCCTTCAGGAGTTATGTTCATTTAAATATTAATTTGCAAGACAAACCAGACTATTATGATATTCCAGATTACTCATACAAAGGTCTTGCTCTAAAAGATACCATACCCATGCACATCCCATTTCTGTTTCTTTGTTTGTTTGTTTGTTTGTTTGTTTTGGGTCACACCCAGTGACGCTCAGGGGTTACTCCTGGCTATGCGCTCAGAAGTCGCTCCTGGCAGGCACAGGGGACCATATGGGAACTGGGGGATCGAACCGTGGTCCGTCCCAGGCTAGCGCAGGCAAGGCAGCAGGCACCTTACCTCCTGCGCCACCTCCCGGTTCCCCCATTTCTGTTTCAAATAGTTGATAAGTACCCAAACATATAAGTCAAATGTTTTTGTGATAGAAGTTGGCAACATTAGGTACTAGCTTGAAATTTAAGACAGAAGATGAGTTTTAATAGTTTCAATTTTTTAATACTTCTAGTTAGGACACTATTAAACAATTCAGCTTTATAAACAAGGTCAAGTTGTATTGAAAGCACAAATATTGAATGTAGCAATGAAACTTTATCCACCAGAATATTACAAATGAAAGCAAACCTGTGAGCAGCTGCACTCTTGTATGTATCACCAAATTTATGGTAAGAAATATTTTATGGCTTAGTTCTGGTTAATGTACTTGCTCATAAATATGCATGAGATGCAAATAAACATGGTCAAGGCCAATTTTGTAAACTTGAAGAGAAAAGTAGAGCTAGACAGTAGACTAGGACACTTTCATCTGAATCCTCTTGATACCTTCTTTGGCCACTTCTATAGACTTGTGAATGAACCAATTGAATTGAAAGGAGACTGATGATGGCTGAGAGCATGTCCACAACTTGACCAGACATTTTTTTCTACTTTATTATGATGAGACTATAATGAAATTACCATAACTCTCCTCAAACAATTCACCTGACATTATGACAGTTGTAAAAGTATCACGCACTTTATAGAGGGGGAGGGTGCCTCCAATAGCTAAAAGTCTTCACCCAGGGACTGGCTTTTCTTGGAAAAGCTCCCTTTGCATAAATAGTTTAGAGAAGCCCTTTTAGTTACCCATACCACATTCCCTTTAGGCAGTTTTCTTTAAGTTTACCCACACTCTATCCCCTTAGAACTTGTACTAAATTTTTGTAAAGCTTTCTCTTGTTTTACTATATATCTTCTTTTTATATTATTTGCTGCAATGAAGGAAAAGTACTGAATCCTGAGAAGTTGAGATTGTTTTATTTTCTTACAAAGAGCATAGCCCACTCTTAGGTTAAGGACCACAACAACTGGAATCTGGGCAGCAAGGATTAGATCCTATGCTTTATGAATCAAGTGAAACCCAGGTATAACTTGATGGCTGCCTTAGTGGCACTGGCAGGATTTCAAAGCCTGCACCAGGCAGGAGCACACACAGATTTTACCAGTATTGACTTCCCTAATCATTCTTTGCTGGTATCAAAAGCATCATTTTCTTTTGAAACTATAGATCATTGTCTGTATACAACCAAGAGAGCTTAATGTGTCCCATATTTTTCCACATCAATAGAAATGGGGTCCTCTGGAGCTATTTTGGCAAAGATGGAGGGCATAGAAGAGCAAGCAAAATCTCACCGTACTCTATAAGGTTCTGGTGTCAGACTACTAGAGTATTGTAAACCCATAAAGACCTGTTTCAAATGCAAAATTTCACAACTATAAAATAAAATAGCTTCTCAGTCACAAAAACATCCTCTCTTATAGTCTTACTATTTGAACAAATCCTGCAGGGTCTCTGGTGAGAGGTGGCCCTGTTTTAAAAATGTCTCCAGTATTAATGGCCTACTTTTATGCTTAAAAAATCACTAGATGGCCACCAAAGAAGATTTTGAAAAAATAGCCTTTGTTTTAAGAACTTTGTCTTGTATTAAAGTATTATGGAGAAGAAAAACAGAGTTCCACAACATGTACACAATATAGATATGACATAGAGAAATGCCCAAGGTCATCTACATTTTACCACTTTTCCTGGAAGGAAGTTGTTGTCTTGCAAGAAGTGTCAATAGGGCAGATATTAGTGCCTCTAGTTTATAGCTTTCACGATACTCTAACAGAAGAATAAGTGTGAGAATTTTTCTTATTCCCTAACGTTTCACATTATAGTTACAAATCGAAAATATTCATTCTGTGAAGAGTAGTGGCAATTTGTCCAGCACCATGCAGCTTGATATAACCACAACTTGGGCACATTGGAATAATACACTGGAAAATTGATACAATATGTTTTTGAAAATTTCTTTAAAAACTTGGCAGAGCATTGGGGCCTGCATGATAGCACAGCAGTAGGGTGTTTGCCTTGCATGCGGCCTATCCAGTATAAACTTTGGTTCGATCCCTGGTGTCCCATATGGTCCCCTGAGCCAGGAGCGATTTCTGAGTGCATATCCAGAAGTGACTGGTGACGCAAGCCATGGGGCATCTGTCTTGCGTGCACTAGCCTAGGACAGACCACAGTTCGATCTCCTGGTGTCCCATATGGTCCCCCAAACCAAACCAGGAGTGATTTCTGAGTGCATACCCAGAAGAGACCCCTGGGCATCACACGTTGTGGCCCAAAAATATATAAGTATATATATATATATATATAAGTATATAAGTATATATATATATATATATAAAGTACCCTGTCTCAATTCTCCCCCTCCTCACCTGCATCCTCCCATCAATATAATCTTGTTTCATCAATTCTGTAGATCAGTTCTTAGGTTCAGTTTCTTTGGACCATTTGTTGAGCCCTTACTATATTTCTTTATATTTCACATATATATGCAGGAGTGCATTCTGTATCTCTCCATCCCCTTCTGAACCAACTTCATTCTTTATGATGCTCTCCAACACCATCTACAAAGTATCAAATTGCTTGATTTTTTTTGTTTAGCCTAACAGTATTCCATTGTGATTTTTATTATAATTTCTTGGACACTTGGGTTGTTTCCAGATTTTGGCTATTGTGGATACAGGGACACAAATAGAGATTTGAGACTTTGGGAGCAAATACTAAGAAATAGTGTTGCTGGATCTTGTGGAAGCTCAATTCTTAAATTTTTTAGAACAAATCAATGTTTTTATTTCCTTAAAATAATTATAAAAAGTATAATTGCTATAGTAATTTAGTAAATGGTACCTCTATTTTATATATTTTTAGGATTCTCCGTGTTGTTTTTTTATAGTTGCTGCATCACTTTATATTCCTATTAATGCCTGGGTTCCCTTTTCTCCACATCTTCACAAACACTTGTTATTTCTAATCTTCTAAATAATATCCATTCTGATAGGTGGAAATGGTGAGAAATGACTTTATTTTTGGTTTTTAACCTCTCTACTACATTGTGTCCTAGCATGTTTACATGCAACTTATAAGGAGTCAGGTATCATAAGTATAATTCCATAGTGCTATACCAGGAAGGAACCTGATAAAACTTTCAGAACTTGTATTGAAACTAGTTACTGGCCTCAGGATACTCATATAATGAAGTTTTTATAAAGCAACAGAGCATCATATAAAATATACGTAATTTGGGGTTAGAATGGGTTTGAACATGAATTTTCTTGTTTCCTTCTTTTAAAATCCTCTTGTCCAGAATCTTAATCCTCTTTATCATGTCATATTAGCAGATGTCTTGGGTTGCCAGTTAAAAGTTTCCTTGTGTTTAAGAATGAATTGTTCTTGTAATTTCAGGCTAAAGGTATAAAAGAAAGTATTTACTAGACTGGAGCAATAGTAGAGCTGATAGAGTGCTTGCCTTGCACATATCCAACCTGGGTTGGATCCCCAGCATCCATATGGTATCAGAGCACTGCCAAGAGTAATTCCTGAGAACAGAGCCAGGAGTAACTCCTCAGTGTGTTCCAAAAGCAAAAACAAAAGGAAGAAAATGAAAGCATTCACTAGATCTCACTTTAAGGGCTCTTGAGCATGAGAATTGACTATGTCAGTAAAATCAACAGCACTCAATCATCAAAAACTAATTTGCTGGTAATCAACTGCCAGGTTGTTCTTTATCTAAATACCTAACTCACAAACATTTTTTAAAAATACTTTTTAAAAACTTTTTTTTAAAAAACTTCGACTTTTGAAAGGTAAATGAGTTGATCAATATTAACTCATTGTAGTTTCTAAATGTCATATATTTGGGGCATACAATTTTTAGCAGCAGTTGAAAAATTTCTTCCAAGTTGTAATTAACTATATGCTTTTTATTCACAACATATAAAGGAGTATTACATTGGTGAAAAGGAAAGAACTGTTGGAGGATTTGGTATCCTTGTGGAATACATTTACTCTTAAAATAAACTTCCCAGTTAATAACTAAAATTTTCTTTTGTAAGTAATATGTTAGTTTATACTTATATCTCATAATCTTTTATAAGATTTTCTTTTCTGTTCTAAGTTCAAATCTTAGTTTTTGGAAACCCCAGAAATTTCTCTATTCTTTATTTCCTTCAATTGGGAAATGAGAATAATAATGGCCTCCATTTCACAAAGTTGTTGATACGAGTGATCTTGTCCAAAATGTATGTAAAGTACTAGAAAAACAACTGATATGTAGTAAAACTCAGAGGAATACAAATTATACTACTTCTGCTCTTAAATGCCATAATAAGATTGTTGTCCAATGCTTGGGTCACCCACCTAACATAAATTTTAAAATCTTACTGAGATTCCCCAATTACAGGTAATATTTCTTCTTGCCTTTCCAACCTGTGAGGGCACTTGGAACAGACTTCTGTGGAACCTGGAACTATATCTATAAATTGTCAGTACTGTGATCAGTACTGTGTGCCATAACCTCATCCTCTCTAGCATAGTCCCAGTGCTTGCTGGCCTTTTCATGATTCTTTACCTAAATGAAATTAATGAACCCAGAATATCTTTGAAGAAGTCACGTAATTTCTTACCCTTCTGTGTTGGTTCCTATTATCTTCTGTAACGAAGTGTGGTCTCTTTTGTGAACTCTTGCTTTAATTCTGAAACATATTCTCTGGTGAGAAAACAATCTCTGTTCTCTTAGCACCAGCACCCTTCTCTTGGAGCACAGGAGCAATATTACATTACCAGGCATTCTTATTCTCAGAGGTGCCTTCCTAGAATGAGGTGTAAATGAATGCCAGCCTGACCACTCTTGGTCATTAAAGACCAGATGGTAATTTTTGCAGAAGAAGCAACTGAACCCTACTGGCCTGGCCTAAAGCCAACATGGATAATTGCCTCCTGCCTACACAATATCCCCTTCTCATTTCAGACACAGAAATGATTTTCATTTTATCCTCTGAAAGCTTCCTAGACATGGCTGTGCTGGTTTTAAACTATGTATGGGTGCCATGTAGTGAAAAAGAATTCTTCTGAGAAATCCAAAAAGTGTCTAGAGAAAGAATAGCCAATGTAAATTTAGTGCTTTAATAGTATATTTGGAAAAATAAGACTTAGTCATCTTAGATTAAAATGCTTTATCTCCTATTGCACTTTTTATATTGTAAGCTACAACAGTGATCAGAACTTTTAATTTCTATATGAATTAATTTTTATTAAGATTGTTTATTCCCCAAGCTAGCTATGTCTTGGAATTGGTCCATGTTTGACTATATATGTACAATATGTGTGTGTGTGTGTGTGTAAAACACAGTCAAGGAAAGGTTAGTTTTGCTGGAATCCAGCTGCTTATTATGCAGAAATTTGAATGGCACAGAAAGAACTTCAAATACTTATATAACATGCAAATGTTTGATTGGCAAGATGGGTGGAACAGATGAATCTGACCATGAAACACTCAAGCCCAAGTTCCAAGGTCAAAATCTGCTGAAGTTGACAGATTGGCACAAAGATAAACTGAGCACAAGAAATAAGAGAGAAAATACTGACGGTAACCCCTATCGCTATTACCTTCAGGTATTGACCCTTCAGGTCACCTTCAGGTCCTGATCCTTTTGCATAAGAATATCTGGAACATTCTAGACTCACTTGAAGGGGAAGAAAAGATTTCAAAATAGTTTGTAGTTAAGATTGACTTGCCACTCTTGGGAAAATCCAAGATTCAAATTTTTTACACCTTCTTGTTTGTTCTTATGTATATATGGAATGGACAGAAACATACTTTTTCTGCCCAGAAAAATGTCATCGAACCTCAAAAGGGTATTATCAGAATTAATCCAGGACAGTACAAGACTCCTGATTTACCTGTAAATACGTTCTCTTCATCTATGACTTTGGCTCAGACCTGGCTCGTAGAAGCTATGTCTTGAGTTAAACCAACACTTAGTAATAAAGTTTCCTGGGAAAGAAAGACTGCCAAAGTTTAAGTGGTAGGTTTTTATGACCAGGATTATGGCCCATTAAGGGACAAGGATGAAAACACCAGCTCATTTTATTTTGATCTCTTGTCTAGGCTAAATCACTACTCGATTTCCAATTAAAGTTCCACAAGAAAAATGCTGATTTTTTTTTCTCCTCCAGAGACAACTTCCTGGCACTTTCCCAAGAAACCCACCACGGTTTAAAGCCACATGTTCATAATATTGAGATTCAATGGTATTGTTTTCTCCAAGAGAAAAATAACCTATAAATAAAGTCAGTTTCCAACTGAGATTGTTTTTGTAGGTTAAAAACGGGATAGCTGAAATATGCTTGGTCTGAATTGAAAGGGGTAACAGCATAATGGAGAGTAGGGGTTCTTGACAATGAGAGTCCTCTCAACTTTGTGCTACAGAAAAGGAATATGGACAACTGATGATCATAATGAGTCCACTGATAATCATGAAATATAATTTAACTTCCACCTTTAACTTGTCCAATGCTTAGTAAATGAATCCAAATAACCTAGTTCCCTATTCTCATCCTTGCAAAATTCAGTGATGATTGCCATGTATGGCACAGAAAAGTTCCTTCTCTTCTAGTCTTGAGATAATCCATTTTTAGACAGGTTTATACAGAAATCTTCATGGTGATCCAAACTCATTCCCAAATGACAAGGAGAAAAGAATACTTTTTAAAATGAGCGGGGCTAGAGACACAGTATAGTGGGTAGGTCAATTGCCTTGCAAATGTCCCAGGTTTGATACCTGGCACCAGAGCTGGTCTTCTGGGCCCTCCCAGAATTGATTCCTGAACATAGAACCAGGAGTAAGTCCTGAGCATCATGAAGTATATCCCTCAAAACAAGTAAAAACGTGGGTAGACTTGGATCTGGCCTCCCTAACAGTGGAAGTGAATAAACTAATCTTTGGACTTTTACCATCTTATATAAGAAGTAGTGTTGTATCATTCAGTGAAATAAATTTTGGTCTAACCTTAGAGATTTCATACTACATAAGAAATCAAGTAAAATAAAAAGAAATGATCAGTTATTTTTATTTTTAAAATGTTGGGGGTCAGGATGATAGCACAGTGGTAGGGCGCTTGCCTTGCAAGTGGTCGACCGGCATTAGTTCGAATCCCGGCATCTCATATGGTTACCCCTGTCTGCCAGGAACGATTTCTGAGCAGAGAGCCAAGAGTAACCCCAGAGCATGGCTGGGTGTGGCCCAAAAACCAAAAAAAAAAAGTGAAGAACCATATCAAAAAAGAACCCTTAAAATATGTAATATAAAGTCATTCTGAGAAAGTCTGATTTTCCATTGCCCATTATGTCAGCATACATTTAAAAATAGTGATCTGGGGTCAGAGGAATAGCACAGTTGTAGGACATTTACCTGTATATAGATGACCCAGGATGGGCCCAGGTTTGACCCCCAACATCTCATAGAGTCCCCCGAGTCTACCAGGAGAGATTTTTGAGTACAGAGCCAAGAGTAACCCCTGAGCACAGCCATGTGTGGCCCAAAGACCAAAAATAAATAAATAAGTTGTTTTTACTCATGTAAATGAAAATTTTCTTTCATAAACAATCAGAATCAAGTATCATAAATAAAATACTAAGACTAGATATAAATATCTGAAGCCAGTGAGAAAAATAGTTCAAGGGTTAAAGTACTTGACTTTTATTCAACCCACACTGGTTTAATTCCTGGATCCTCGTGGTCCCCCAAGCATCTCCAGGAATGATTCCCAAATACAGAGCAAAGAGTATTTCCTAAGTACCACTATATATGACCCCAAGCCCCCCAAATTAAAAAATAAAAATTAAATAAAATATCTGAAATCATTATGACTTGAGTTAAACTATATTTCTGTTTCTTCCCTTCTATCCTATGGATTACTCCTAGATATACTTGTTCCAAATTTTTACTTAGTTTATTTTATACAAGAAGAAATGCAAAATATAATGTTTTCATGGAAAAGAATTGTTTTTGTTTTCTCTTTACCCAAGCTTTGAGACTAGGAGAAAAGGAAAGGTGTGGGGCGGGGGCTGTAGTGTTGGGGTACCCACTGAGCAAGAATCAATATGAGCAGTCTCTGGAGTAACTCTGTGCTCTTACTGTGGGTATTCAGAAAAAGCAGAGGGGATATCCTGGAGACAATAAAATAATACTCTTAAATTTTTATGCTGTTGAAATTTGAACTCTGAATCTGCTTCATTGGAATTGCATGGCTCAAACAAACTCCATGTGGCAACCTCCAAAAAGAAATCTGCAAAATTACTATACCCTCAAAATAACCTTCTCACAGTGTCCTTCACAAAGTAGAGGAAAGAAGCTTCTGGTTTCTCTAAAGACACAAATATGATTAGATCAGCACTCATATTCATGACTTAATTTCAACTGTATTAAAGGCCTGACTTTAAGTGTAGCCAGCCTGGTAGGTCAGGACTTCAGTGTATGAAATGGGTGGACAGGAAAAAGAGATGCCATTCAAATCATAGCTCAGGAAAATTATCTATATCATCCAATAATTGGCCACAGACACTCAGACTTCATTTCTATTACATCATGCAGTGCCCCCAAGTTAAAAACTAGATATTGGAACCAGAGTAATAGCACAGTAGTAGGGCATTTCGCCTTGCATGCTGCCATGTATGCCTACATGCATGCTGGGACTGGCCCAGGTTCTATCCCTGGCAGCCCGTATGGTTTCCCTACCCTTCCAGGAGTGATTTCTTAGTGTAGAGCCAGGAGTAACCTCTGAGCACCCGTTGTTGTGACTCAAAAACCAAAATATAAAACATAATAATAATAAAACTAGATCTTATCAAAACATAAACACATATACTAAGTGAACCAGATTACCTCCATAAAGCATTTGAGAAATGAAAAGACACAGTGAAATATTCTGCAGCTCCAAGAAAGGATGAAATCATGCAATTTGCTATAATATGAATGAAATTAGAGTATATGCTAACTGAAGTCAGTCAGTAAGAGACATAATGTTCTTTCTCGTGTGTAGAACATAAAGAAATACAGCAAGGCAGCAATAATGGACCCAAACTACATAACTCATCTGCATAACTAAGTTTGTAGGGACGAAGGGGGGTGTTGAAAGTGAGGGGCCTTGGGGACAGTGGAAAAGGGAGATGGGGTAGTGTTGGAGTTATATACACATAAAACCATCATTTGTAGTATTATAAATCACCATAGTTCAATTAATAAAGTTTTTTAGGGGCCGGAGCAGTAGTGCAAGCTGTAAGGCTTCTTTTTTTTTTTTTCATTATTGGTTTTGGGGCCACACCTGGTGACGCTCAGGAGTTACGCCTGGCTATGCGCTCAGAAATCGCTCCTGACTTGGGAGACCATTTGCGACTGAGGTCCGTCCTAGGCTGGTGCGAGAAAGGCAGATGCCTTACCGCTTTGTGCCACTGCTCTGGCCCCTTCAGGAGCGATTTCTGAACGTCTAACCAGGAGTAACCCCTGAGCGTTACCGGGTGTGGCTGAAAAACAAAAACAGCGACAGCAACAACAAAGATTTTTTTAAAGAAAAACAAAAGAGGAAGAATCTAAGATGTTCAAAGGAGAGAAGCACATACTTTGTTGGTGGAGCTATTGGTTCAGTACTCAGCACTGAACCACGTAGTCCCCAACCACCACTAGGTGTGGCCCCCAAACAAACCACCCCAAAGTAAGATGACATGACTTAATTAGTAACTTTATCCTATAATTAAAAAATTAATATTAAATGTAGCAAAATTAAAAGTAGGTCTTAATCATTCATGTATGAAAGAACATTCTGATTTATCAATAGAAGCATTTTAGTTCATCCATCTGTTAATTGTGTTTTTCCCAATGGATGGTAGTTGTATAAAACTTGTACTTCATAGTTTGGATAGTTTTACCATGTGCACATATTACTTTGTAATCAGAAACTATGCAAAGATTTTCAACTTAGCACAGGTTTTCCACATACTTTACATTAGTAAATATGCTTGCTTCTTAATCCTGAAAATCCTAAAGGATTGAGTGTGCTAGCGGCACTTTTACCTGAGGATTTTTCTATTAGTTTTCATATATTGCTTGAGGAGTTGGATCCATTCTAAATATAAAACAGTCCTTCATTCATGTAAGTAATTCGTGACTTTTCTTAGATTCTTTTTCTTTTTTTCTTTCTTTTTTTTTTCCTTTTTTCTTTTTTGGTCTTACACTGTATTTTGAAGTTTCCCCCCTCTCTGTGCCTTATTGAATTAGTTGCTATGGGTGTTGTGGCTGTGGTGTTCACACATAATTTTTAGAGCTGTGATGTTCTAGGGTGTGTTCATCAGGCTATGGTGGTGCTTGAATGCCTGACTAGCTCACTGAGATCTGCACTCTTTATTGCAGTGTTTGCACATATCCGCACCTCAGTTGGAGCTCATAAGTTATTGTCATGGTGTTCATACACATCATCAACAGGTATCACACTCCTTGGCTGTGGCAATCACGCATCTTTTTAGTTGTGTGTGCTGGGGACCAGAACTGCTCTTTTCACATGCGAGCTACTGGGCAATTGAACCCAGGTCCAGATGCTTCTGAGACAAGATTTTTAAGTCAGAGCATTATTCTGTTGGGTCCTTGGTTATTGTTAAAGGTAAGATAAATTTCTGGATTTGTCACTCAAAAATGAAAATGAGAAACTGCAATGTTTAAGGAAAATTATAAATTAACATATCTAAGAAGATAATTTTAATATTAGCATGCTGGAATCAGAAAATGATAACTTTACATTTTATGTGCCATCTTTGTCTGATTATCCCTGTAATCTTATATGTACTCTGAGATGAGTAGTATGATCTCTATTATAAGAAGAACTCAGGCTAAACAGAGGTAAGTCATTTGCCTAACCCCACTTTGTTAACTACACTCCAAGTTCTCTTACTGAACCTGGAACTGCTCTGGGCAAGAAATACACAAAATCCTGGATAAGATTCCAAGAAATCCCCTACTTGTACCACCCATGGAAGATAGATAATCCCCTGCCTCTTCCAAAGCAATTAAAAAACCTGAGCTTCATCTAATCTACCAGGATGAACCAACTCCTCTTCCTAGCTTCATGGTGTAAGAATGAACATAAGGAAAGAGAACATATGGGAGAAGAGAACCCATCTTTTCCAAATAAGGAAATTATAAGTAGATGGTGAGTCTAATGAAAGTTGGTACCTCTTCAATAAGTGTTTTATTGAGAGTCCAAAAGAGATTGTCTTCTAAACAAAGCCCAAAATTAGATTAGATGTCTACAAAAAATATAGTTGCTTCATGTACTAGCTGATAAAATAAATATTTTTTAAAAAAATAGAATTGTATGTTATGGAATGACATATAGAAATAAAGGTAGGGGCCCGGGGGAGATAGCATGGAGGTAAGGCGTTTGCCTTTCATGCAAAAGGTCATTGGTTCAAATCCCGGTGCCCCATATGGTCCCCCATGCCTGCCAAGAGCAATTTCTGAGCATGGAGCCAGGAGTAACCCCTGAGCACTGCCGGGTGTGACCCAAAAAAAAAAAAAAAAAAGGTAAAAGGCACAGTTTATTTTTAGATTTGAATTTGTATGCCCTTATATTAAGAACTTTAATTGAAATGTTTCCTGAATATTTGTAAAGTGTATACTCAGTTTTTATACTAAGTCAGGAGGTCTTGGGCTGAGAGTATTTCATGCCCAACAGTTACACAAAGCCATGGTTTCTTTAGTTTATGGCCTCTCTTAATCTCTTTGTGGAAATCTCCAGACCTCACCTCAGCTACATTCCTTGAAATTTTACAGGGCACAAGAGAAACAGAAATCAGTGCAAAATGAATATGTGTATTCAGAAATACACTGAGATTTTTCCAACTTTTCAGGTACCTCATACAAATTAATCTTTCTGAGGGCCCTGGTGATTTCTGAATCATTGCTTCACTCCCCCACTTTGCAGGCCCCCCCATTGTAGTCTCTTGATAGGAATAACTGCCAGATCATTAGGAAAGAAAAAGTTTATTGAGGTAGGAGCTGGGAGGGCCCACACAAGGTCAGCAAGCAGGTACCACCAGTTTTACATAATTTTTGCATCTGCTCCAATTTGATTTAGGACTATAAGTGGAATTTATTGGTGAACACTGTATTATAAAAAAGTGGTTTATACCATATTGTCTCATATTTATTATGATTCAGTCAAAGTGAATTGTACACATGCCATCTGCAATGAGCTGATACAATGAGGGGGAAGAATGGTTCCTGGAAAGCACATTTGTTCTCTTTCCATTGTCTTTAATGGTCCACTTAGGTGGCAGAAAAAAATTGCTTTATTGTTAAAACTGTCTTTTATTGTGATGTTGATTACTAAATAAAAATTATTAGAATAAATCAGCCAACCAAAAGAAAAGGAAACTGAACCTATTGTATTAGGGAAGTGGTAAAATAGAGAAGAAGAATAAAATTGTTTGAGAAAAATGTGCATAATAATTAAATAAAATATAAATAATAATAGATAAATAAAATGAATAAAATATAAAAAGAATGATAGGTGCATTGAATAGCCAAAGGGGAAAATGAATGTGTAGAAATTCAGGATAAAATCTTCCAGAATTTCAAGATTCTAAAATGAACACGAAAGAGAAAGCTACTCAGCATTCTTTAATATGACAGTATATCTGAAGCTGAAATTGGGAGTTGCCACACTTTCAAGAACAATCCAACAATCTTCTGAATCTAGCATGCTTGGGGGAAAGCAAATAAATGCATGCTACACTTTTATTTTTTTAATGGACTAACCTACAATTTGCAAATGCTATTTCACATAAAGTATTTCTTTACAGATACTTTATTTTTTATCCTTTTAATATTATCTTTATTTAAGCAACCTAATTAAAGCATGATTGTAGTTGGGTTTCAGTCATAAATAGAACACCCACTCACCCCGTCACCAGTGCAACATTCCCATCACCAATGTCCCCAGTCTCCCTCCCCCTGCCCTCCTCGCCTATATTCGAGACAAGCATTCTACTTCCTTCACTCATTAACATTGTCACCATAGTTGTCAGTTTAGTTATTTCTCTAACTGCACTCACCACTCTTTATAGTGAGCTTGATATCGTGAGCCAGTCCTTCCAGCCCTCATCTCTATTGTCTCTGGGCATTATTACAATATGTCTTTAACATATATAAGTGAGACTATTCTATATCTATCTCTCTCCATCTGACTAATTTCTTTCAGCATAATAGATTCCATGTACATCCATGTATAGGAAAGCTTCATGACTTCATCTCTCCTGACAGTTGCATAATATTCCATTGTGTACCACAGATTCTTTAGCCATTCATCTGTTGAAGGGCATCTTGGTTGTTTCCAGAGTCTGGCTATTGTAAATAGCACTGCAATGAATATAGGTGTGAGGAAGGGATACAAGGTACTGACAGAAATTAACAAGAAAAAACTAATCACATCAAAAAATGGGGAGAAGAAATGAACAGACACTTTGATAAAGAAGACATACAAATGGCCAAAAAGGCATGTGAAAAAATATTCCACATCATGAATCATCAGGGAGATGCAAATAAAAACAACTATGAGGTACCATCTCATGGCACAGAGACTAGCACACTTCATAAAGAACAAGAACAATCAGTGCTGGCAGGGATGTGGAGAGAAAGAAACTCTCATTTCTAGAATGCCGTCTAGTTCAGCCTTTATGGAAAACAATTTGGAGATTCCTCAAAAACTGGAAATGGAGCTCCCACATGATCCAGCTATACCAGTGGTCGGCAACCTTTTTTTTCAACTGAGCCAAATCTCACCAAAACCATGATTGAAATTTATTTTGAGAGCCACATTTGGG
>PVKC010031934.1:0-14396 GCA_004027635.1 Crocidura indochinensis | reverse complement strand
TGGGTTTTAAGAAAAATGAAAGACATTCTTGAAATAACAATAATTTTCAGACACAAAAGAGAAAAGAGCTGGAAGTTCCAGCTCACCTCATGAAGCTCACCACAAATAGTGATAAGTTTAGTTAGAGAAATAACTACATTTTGAACTGTCCTAATAATGAGAATATATGAGGGAAATGGAGAGCCTGTCCAGAGTACAGGCGGGGGGTGGGTGGGAAGAGGGAGATCTGGGACAATGGTGACAGGAATGTTGCACTGGTGATGGGTGGTGTTCTTTACATGACTGAAACCCAAACACAATTATGTATGTAATTAAGGTGTTAAAATAAAAAAATTATAAAAAAAATACATATAATTTGGGGGTATACTTATAGGTATTTACAAAGTCATTTCCCAGCGACTTGGAAACTAGGGGAAATAGTAGAATGCAAGTCACATGTACAGTTACAACTGAATAAAATATAGGGTCCAACCTTTAATATTATTATTAGATTTACAATGCATTATGTATTTCTATAATATGCTATGAGTTAATAGAACTTATATTTCTATGAGTGTAGTTTATATATATCTCCTTTTCACTTCTCCCACACATGCACAAAACATAAGACAAGGAGTTTATGTGAAGTGATAGAGTTCTTAGGAATTTTGATAATAATTTTGCAATATGTTCACAACTAGCACACTTGAAACATACCTAATGTTATATGTTAATTATAACTCAAGGAAACTAAAAAATGTTCAATAACTATAGAGTAAATTTGAACATACCTCATAAATATTTTTAACAGTTATAGGAATATCATTGTGACAGCGAACAAAAAATACACAAGTTCCTTTTATTGACTCTGGTGCACTATCTATATACAGTCTCATCATTCTTGCTCCTTTGCTCACTCCAGGAATAGTTCGGCCACATTCTGAAAATAATAATCAAAACAACACACTATCAAATAACTTATCAAAAAGGTTAGATTATTGTGATTTTATATAATTTTTCTATTTTGTTTGTTTTGTTTTTGGGTTACACCCAACTGCACCAAGGAATCACTCCTTGTAAGCTCAGAGACGATATGGGATGCTTGGATTGAATCCAGAAAGCACCCTACCCCACTGTGCTATTGCTCTGATTCCTATAGATTTGTTTCTTGCCTTACTTTATTCAAAGAAAATTTCAGCATGATCATGAACAAATATAGTTAACCAAAATAATGCCAATAATTATAATTCTTATGCATTTTTGCTCCCTTTGGCGTGATTTCAGACAGAACCTTTCACCAATTGTTACACCTCGCCCCAGATGTTTTGTATACCTAAAATTTTGGGGCTTTTGTTTTGTTTTGTTTTTTTGAGCCACACCCATTTTATGCTCAGGGGTTACTCCTGGCTAAGCGCTCAGAAATTGCCCCTGGCTTGGAGGGACCATATGGGACGCCAGGGGATTGAACCGCGGTCCGTCCTTGGCTAGCGTTTGCAAGGCAGACACCTTACCTCTAGCGCCACCTCTCTGGCCCCTGTATACCTAAAATTTTCAAATCCTACATAAAAAGACAGGACTTTCACTGATTCCTTAAAGATTTAGTCTCCTATTTAATATATTTATGTCACCCAACATATTCCTTCCTTGAACTAATTTCAATAACAACTAAACACTTAATTATAAATATTTAATGTTTTTAAAGTTCTTTTTTAAGAGATATGAGAAATAGTTTATGGGTTAAGGGGCTTGCATGACATGTGGTCAACCCTGGTTCTATCCACAGAACCCACATACAATCCCCAGAGAACCATCAGGAGTTATCCTTGAGCACAGAGCCAGGAACAAAACCTGAGCTCTGATGAATATGACTCCAAAATTCCCAGCCCCAAATAACACTATTAATATACAAGAATTTGGCTTATTACAACCTATATGCAAAAAACTGTATTTCCTATTTATAAGTCACTTAACATATTGTTTTTAAATACCTTAAAATCCCCCTCATAAAACCATAAGAAATTTTGTCTGCCTAGGTCTTTCTTCCTTTAGGCATGGATGTTTCTTCCTGTTCTTTAATTTAGAAGGACACCAGCCTGAGAGTTCTGCAGGATGAATGCAAGAAAACTAGACCAAATGGAATCTTGACATGAGCATAAATCTTGGAGCTATATAATGATACAAGAGGATTAAAGTGATGTCAAGTTACGATAAATTCTAGGAAATACTCTCTTCCTGTCTTTTCCAAGGACTGATCATTCAGATGGTTCCAAATTTTGTTAATGACCCACATATTTCTTTTTTTGCTAGTAGAATCCAGAGTCTATTTATTTTTCTTGTGGGAAAGACACCTGATGCATGGTATGTAGGCAATGTGCTCAAATGGAGGCTAGTAGAGTTTTACCTACAGTTTCTATTCTCCCCTTTTTTCTTGATTAGAGAATCCGAATTTATCACATTCAACAATGGATAAATTTCCATAACTGTACCTGCTTTCTTTTGCTATAATATCTTTATTTAAGCACCATAGTTTCAAACATGTTCATAGTTGGGCTTCATTTATAAAATATACATGCTTTCTCAGTTTCCTATTCCCTATGTAGTCATATGACACAGTTTGGGCCTGAAAACCCATAAAAATTAAATAACCTAAAATTGTTCTTTGCTGAGCAAAGGTTAAGATATGTCTAGGTCTTTTTCCAAAGTGCTTTGAATCTAAATTGATAATTCAAGCATTTAGTAACCATGTAGGGAAAACAGATACAAATGATAGCATGTCAATATTATAGAAAGACAATAAATTTTTAAAAACATTTCTGGGTATTTGAGCCTGAGACACTACCTACACCTTGTTCTTTAAAAAAAAAAAAAAAAAAATATATATATATATATATATATACATATATATATATATATATCTTTATTTAAGGGACCAGCGAGATTGTACAGAGAAAAGATGTTTGCCTTCCATGCAGCCAATCCAGGATGGACTGTGGTTCGAATACTGGCAACCCATATGGTCCTTCATGCCTGCCAGGGGTGATTTCTGAGTGCAGAGCAGGGAGTGATTCCTGAGAGTCGCTGGGTGTAACCACCCCCCAAAAAATATATTTAAGCACCATGATTACAAACATGTTTGTGGTTGGGTTTTTGTTATAAAAAAGAAACCCCCCCTTCACCAGTGCAACATTCCCACCACCAATGTCCACCAACTTCCTCCCTCCCCGACTCCTTGCCTGTATTCAAGACAGGCATTCTATTTCTCTCATTCACTATCATTGTCATGATAGTTATCAGCTACACCTTGTTCTGAGAGAAGAAAAGACCTTGGATTTGTTGAGACAACTGTTAGGAAATCTTTTATTTATAGCTAAACCTATTCCTGGCTGACAGAGCTGAATGAAATAGGAAAGTAGGGCACCTTTGGCAATGAATTTCAAGAAGTCGTATAACTCAAATGTGATCTGACAGGGAGTTTCTGCCTGTGCCAGATCCAAACAGAAGAGGCTAGCCTAAACTCAAAGGAAAATGGATTTCTCAAAATCACAATTACTGGGGCTGGAGTAATAGCACAGTGGGTAGTGCATTTGCCTTACACAAAGCCAACCCCAGTTTGATCCCCCGAGCAGGTTCCCCCAAGCCTGCTAGGACTGATTTCTGAGCTCAGATTCAGGAGGAAAGGAATAAGCCCTGAGTGCCAGTGGGTGTGTCCCAAATTAAAAAAAAAATCACAATATATCCTGAGATAATAATATTTTATGTTTAGTATGATAAATCTTACACTGTCAAGTGCATAAAAGCAAGTCAAGAATAAAATGCATTACATGTTCAATTATAAATATTAATATAAATTTGTGTATTAGCACATGCATAAAAGATATATGAAAAAATATATACTCCAACAGGTATATTATTTTTGTAGGCAGCAAAAATAATGCTTAAGAAATCTTTCTTTTTTACTGAAAATTATCCTCCTGAGAATTTATTCTAAAATGTTTTCCTATTCTACACTGAATTAGTTCCAAGGACATCCACTGAAGCATTGTTTAAAGGAAAAAAAATAAACGTAGATACTAATACAGAAGGTAAGTTTTTAAAGGAATACTTATTATAAAATGCTATGCAACTTAATAAAATGCTATGCAACTGCTTAAAATTTAATTGCAGGGAAATTTAGTAGCAAGGAAAAGAGGGTAGTATAAAAATTTAATATAAAATAATTACAGTTTAATATATTATATACCATGTAATTTAATAGACTACAACACATAATAGAATTATAAAATGGACCTACTCTATATATCTCTAGCTTTACATATATTTTATATAGAACTACATATAACAATTTGTGCGATTTTCTCTCTATTCCAAAGAAATTACATACAGCAGCATATTAACCAAGGAATGCTTATTCAATAAATGGGAATAAGGTTTATTTGAGGAGTGAGTGAGTGATTCCCTTGAAGACACTTAGCCAGTCAGGATAGACAGCTCAATATGAGGGCCAGAGGACATGGGACTGATCTGACCCCTTAGTGTTGCCATCCATTAGGGTTTATGCCCACTAGCATGCAGGGTTCTGTGTAATGCTGGGGTTAGAACCAGGGTTAGGCACACATGCAATCTAACCATGAACTATCATGCCAGCCCAAGAGTTTTAATTCTTTATGCTTTCTTTAAATAAGTTTTTTTCTTTGAAATGTATTTTGTTGTCTGTGTTCTGCTATTGTTTTAGTTTCCTTCTTTCAAGTACTACTCACGGGATCAGAGAATTATTCCTGGCAATATTTGGCCAACTAGGTCAGTGTTCTAGCCAAATGATGCAACACAATGTTACTCTAGCCCAGAGTGCTGGGTGCCACCAGTTATACGCTGTAGTACTGGAGTAGACTATGTGATACTGGATCTCTAATTTAAGTCCTCATACATACAAGGAACATCACAGATACCCTTGATGCTGACTCTATATCCCCAATCCCAATAGTTGTAATTTTTTTAAGAACATCTTTATTTAAGCACCATGATTATAAGCGTGATTGTAGTTGGGTTTCAGTCATAAACAGAACACTCCCCTTCACCAGTGCAACATTCCCACCACCAATAACTCCCATCATTCCCCACCCCTGCCTGTATTCAAGACAGGCATTCTACTTCTCTCATTCATTAACATTGTCATGCTAGCTGTTAGTGTACTTATTTCCCTAACTGCACTTACCACTCGTTGTGGTGAGCTTCATACCATGAGTTGTTCCTTCTAGTCTTCATCTCTATTGACTCTGGGCATTGTTACAATAATGTCTTGAATTTTTTCTTAAAAGCCCATAGCTAAGTGAGACTATTCTATGTCTATCTCTCTCCCTCTGACTTATTTCACTCAGAATAACAGAGTCCATGTTCATCCATGTATAGGAAAATTTCATGACTTAATTTCTCCTGATGCCTGCATAATATCCCTAATAAAATTATAAAAAAATGGACCACAAAACATTACCCCAGGAAAAGAAACATGGAAGACAGAAAACCCATAGAGTGGAGCTTGTCAGAAATTATGAATTAACTATTTTTTCAAACAGAAAAAGATCTATTTTAGTATTTATTGAAAATGGAAGGACATAATCGAGTGCTATATTTAATAGTACAAGACTGAAGTTTGAAGAACAGTGTTGGGTGTGGTTTGAAACATTCTTGAATGACTCTATAGATAAAAGAATGCAAGGAGTTATCCAAAAGAATGGCAGTCCTGCTTGGGTAGAGAGAAAAATGTTTTCTGAGAGATACAAAAGAGCTCAGAAATAATAGTGATACATAAACACTATAAGAAACTTTTTTTTTTTTTGGTTTTTGGGTCACACCCAGTGGCACTCAGGGGTTACTCCTGGCTCTGTGCTCAGAAATCGCTTTTGGCAGGCATGGGGGACTATATGGGATGCCAGGATTCGAACCACCGTTGGTCTTGGGTTGGCTGCTTGCAAGGCAAATGTACTACCGCTGTGCTTTCTCTCCTGCCCCAGGAACTTATTTTAAAGGGAATAATATTTTTGGAAGAATGGAAGCTAAGATTTTGGGTTCATTACTATAAGATTTTAAAGGATCAATGGGTGTTCGGACTCAATCTAATAACTAGAAGGGCAATAAAAGAACACTTGACAGCAGTAAGTAGTGTGAAATTCTGAGTGAGGCTCTGATAATAGGGATATTGATTTTCAGTCTATAATACTAGGACAAGCCTGACACAGGATTCTTGCCAAGGACAGCAGAGGAAGAGAGAAAGAACTAATTGGAAGAACACACTGAAGGTGAAGTCCACAGAAACAGCAGACTAAGTGATCTACGACCAAGCGATTCCTTATATACCTAGCTGTTTACACAAAGAGCAGTCTAATAAAGTGTTTGTTGTTTTTAGGAATAATGTGAATATCAGGGGAAGCTACATAAGCCAACTGACAGTACGGCAGATACAAATGCTAATTCGGGACTTTAGGGAGCCAAAACTGAGGTTTCAGGTGGCTTCAAAACTATATTTAGTCATCTAAAAACATAGTAGAAAAGACTTAACCTGTGTTTGGAGCATGAAACTAAATTGCAGTGAAAATACAGATGATGTGGTGTCAGAGTGACAGTACAGTGGTAGGGTGTTTGCCTTGCACACAGTCAACTAGAATTTGATCCCCAGCATCCTATCTGGTCCCTAGAGGCTGTCAGGAGTGATTTTTAAGCACAGAGCCAGGAGTAACACCTGAGCACTGCCTGATGTGGCCCAAAAACCAAAATAATAATAATAATAAAAGAAAAGAAAAAAATGGTGATGCGAATGAGATGAGGGGAAAGGAACCATAAAATAATGGTGGAATCATACTGACCCATTGGAGGTGGAATGGTATAGAAGCACTGGAAGTATAAAACAATGACTTAGGGGCCCGGGAGATAGCATGGAGGTGAGGCGTTTGCCTTTCATGCAAAAGGTCATCGGTTCGAATCCCGGTGCCCCATATGGTCCCCCATGCCTGCCAGGAGCGATTTCTGAGCATGGAGCCAGGAGTAACCCCTGAGCACTGCCGGGTGTGACCCAAAAACCAAAAAAAAAAAAAAAAAAAACAATGACTTAAATATTATTTTTAAACTGAGAAGCATAATACAATTAATTTAAATAAATCAATAAATTCTAGCAAGAACAAACATTCACCAGGAGAAAGTAATTAGGTCTATAAGAATTTATAGGTCTATAATTTATTTTGGGCCACATCCAGCTATGCTCAGGGGGTAGTCCTGGCTATCTGCTCAGAAATAGCTCCTGGCAGGCATGGGGGACCATATGGGACACCAGGATTCAAATCAACCACCTTAGGTCCTGGGTCGGCTTCTTGCAAGGCAAACGCCACTGTGCTATCTCTCCGGCCCCAAGAATTTTTTCTTAAGTCATTCAAGACATACTACAAAGTTCTAGCCAATTGTTTTTATAAATAATGAATTGTCTAAGAGAAAAGATACCTTGAACTTTTAATAGTTATTAACTAGCTGCAAACACAGTTCACTAGTAAGAAAATATCCTTACCAATGCTAGGTACATCTCCTTCTTGATATAAAATTTTCAAAGTCTTACAACCATCTTTCATGAAAAAATAAGTAAATGCATCGAGCTGTTAAATAAAAAAGAAAATAATAATCACTAAAATGTTGAGGTTACTAGAGTAAAGTCCTGAGTTGGGCCATTTTTACATCCCTTCATCCTTATCACATTGTAGATTTAAGAGAATAACTGAGTATCAAAATGACTGTGCAAAGTACACTGAGGCAGATACATCATTGATAAGGTTAGGATGTGGACTAAGTCCAAAATTAGCAAGGAATGGGAGGTAGACAGGTAATATAGGGTGAAAGACAGTCATACAGTAAACCATATTTAATGCCTCCTTGCACTGCAAATGCTTACCAAGAACAATCTAGGACCACTCCTAAACACAGAGCCAAGAATATTACCTGAATACCTGTGGGCCTGGCCTAATTCCCCCTGCTCCAATTACCAAGGAATATTAAGGAATATATAGTAAATTATATATTGGACCTATATATATATTAGATATATAAATCTACACTTTTAAGTGGGACACCATTTACCTGCCCCTACCCTCACAGAATATTTCAGGGAAAAAAAGGGTATATCTGGAGATAAACATAAAGAACATGGTACATTCTCTGTTGACCACATCACAACCTGAGAGAGAGAGAGAGAGAGTGAGAGAGAGAGAGAGAGAGAGAGAAGTATGCTTTCTATAATACTTTTATTTCTATGTTGAAATCTTTCTTATTGAAGCTTTTTGTATTTTCTTCTTCTTAGATGTTTTATATTTTCCAATAGCTTTTTGTTTGTTTGGAGCTAAGGCCAGCAATGTTCAGGGCTTACTCCTGGATCTGTTCTCAAGGAACCATATGCAGTTCCAGAGATTAAACCCAAGTTAGTCATTTGTAAGGCAAGTGTTTTAGCAGTTACCACATCTCATCACCACCAAGTACAACTTTATAACTTTTTAAAAAAGTATCAATACAACCTATAATAGAGAGGGACTTTGAGAGCCATTATACCAAATTAAAGAAGCTAGGCATAGGCTGGTCCGATGGTAGTGGTTTATCAGAACTGATTAACGTTAGTACCACAAAAGTTGGTATATAAATCCCTCACTGCTCAAAATATGCACCTAGTCCTGTGAGCCATCTTCCTGACTCAAATTATAACTGCTGAGACATAATTACTTAAACATTGGTCAAACAGGGGCCAGACAAAGCAGGTAGGGTTGTTTTAGGCGTCCATTTGTGGCTGACCCGAGTTCAATCCCTGTCATCCCTTATCGCCCCCCTCAAATGCCATCAGAAATAATTCCTGAGTGTGGGGCCTGAGACATAGCACAGTAGTAGGGCATTTGCCTTGCATGCGGCCCATCAGTAGGGACCTGGTTATATTCCCAGCATCCCAAATGGTTGCCAAGCCTGCCAGGGGCTATTTCTGAGTTAGAGCCAGGAGTAACCCCTGAACGCCACTGGGTGTGGCCCAAAATCCAATCAATCAATAAATAATTTTTTTTAATTCTTCTGAGCATCAAGGAATGTGACACAAATGTGCCACCACCACCCCCCAAAAAATGGTCAAACAATTTAGTTAATAAGGCAATTTTTTTTCTTCAAGACAACTTTTAAGACTAGTCTATTTGAGGACTGGAGCTACACTTAAACACAGAAGGTCCAAATTCCATCCCTAGTACCTCATATGGTCCCCTGAGTCCCTTCAGGAGTACAGAGTACAGAGTCGGGAGAAAGTCCTCAGTATCACCACATGTGGCCACAAAAGAAGTTTATTTTAAAGTCTCCTTGGGACCATAGCAGTAGTTCAGCAGATAAACGTATTACCTTGCATACAGTTGACCCAGGTTCAATACTCAGCATTCCCTATGTTACTCCAAGATTCCAGGGGTTATTTCTTAATAAAGAATCAGGAATGACTCAAAAAATAAAACAAGCAAATAATAAAAAGTCTCTTTGGACCAGGGAGATACTGAGATACTTTTAGCAGTGATTGAAAAGATTATGAACAATTATGTCAGAAAAAATAGTCATAATTTAGGGCTGTCCCTGACATTTAGATACATAGATTATTTGCATATTTACTTAATATAATCTATTTTAAAATACAACTTTACCAGCCTGTGCTTGTCTCTTCTTTTAGCTTCTATAACTATTTTGAAGTGCAATTTTAGTTCAATTCTAGTTATTAACTCTTCTCTTTTTTCTTTCTCTGCCCCAGAGTAAATATAACTAGAAATAACTACCTATAATTATAGATTCTTCTTTAGTCAGTAAAACGCCAATGTTCTTTCTAAATGCTTTGCTGTTCATGACTTTTTTATTCCTTAAAGCATGCTATTCTTTAAACCAATCATTTCTCAAAAATAAAATTTAATAATGAGCTAAACTTACAGATGGGCAATCCAAAATTAATTCTTCAACAGTTACAACATCTAGGCCAAGAGTCTCAGCTAGAACTTCAAATATATATTTGTGTAAATTGTCAATTTTCATTTTCCGGTTTTCTCTTGCATCTCTGTATCTTGCCTGAAGAATGAAAATCACGAAAGGACTGTAATTGTTAAGAAAACATGCCAAGATATTTCATTTGAAATTATAGTGAGTCACACGAAAAATCTTAATTAGACAAACCTGTTTCTCTTTCAAAGTTTCCTGTACATTTGTAAGGCCGCTCACACTTCTGCGATACTTGGACGATCTATGGGATGACTGAGAAACAACTTCGGAAAGCATTGACTGAGCCAGTCTAGGGGTAGGGCGAGCTCTTACTTTAAAAGAGCTTAAGTTACCATCATCAATCTCTGAAACAACTAACTTTTCATCAGGAGGAAGGAGATTTAGATAATCACTGGCAGAAACTTTTTTGAAAGGAACAGTGCTTCCTTCTTCAGAGAATTCTGCATAAGTGGGAACCTCTTCTCCTGTAAGATGAGTAATTTCTTCTTCCAAAAGTGGGGCCTCTCCTTCCTGCCCAGGTTGACGATTATCTTCAGAAACCGAAGGGGCTGTCTCTTCTGAAGAGAGAGGAACTTCCTCCCGAGAAGATGGGTCTTCTTTACTCATGTTATCCGCTTAAATATCAGTCTATAATTATAAGATGTTTTTCTTTAAAACTGCACAATAATCTATATTTTACTATTAAGTTATCCCTCCCCTTGAACTAGATAAGTAGCAAAATAATTTTTTTCTCCCTTACTATGTTATTTAAGGAAGCTAAATCTACAGTGCTAGAAAAATATTGTTTACTTTTTAGAGGACTGATTGAGTTACTGTGATATGCTAATAATAATTACCTGTATACATAATTCCTGGAATTACATATACACTATATGTATTACATATATGTATTACATATACCCTTTTTCTCCCCCAAAAATACCAATGACTCTCCTTTTTTTATTTTTAACAATTCAAGTTTATTATACATACTAACAATAGTTTAAAAAAAACTTAGGGGGCCCGGGAGATAGCATGGAGGTAAGGCGTTTGCCTTTCATGCAAAAGGTCATCGGTTCGAATCCCTGTGCTCCATATGGTCCCCTGTGCCTGCCAGGAGCAATTTCTGAGCATGGAGCCAGGAGTAACCCCTGAGCACTGGCCGGGTGTGACCCAAAAACAAAACAAAACAAAACAAAACAAAAAAAAAACTTAGGCCCAACATCTGTAGGAGTATGTGAAGTAAAGATCCCATCAGAGTATACTAAACAATACTTGACTTAATGAAACCACACACCAATGGTCCTTTTAACCCCACCCCAAACCGGTTCTCTCCTTGTGTTGCCTTTATTGCTACCTTGCTGTATATCATTGAGTCCCACCTATGAGAAATTCTGAGAAAATTGGCCCAAGTAATTACCAACTTTTTATAGAAATATAACAGCTTGGGGCCAAAGCTGTGGTACAAAAGGTAGGGCATTTGCCTTGCACGTGCTAATCTAGGATGAACCAATGTTTGATCTCTCAGCATCCCATATGGTTTCCCAATCCGGGAGCGATTTCTGAGCACATAGCCAGGAGTAACCCCTGAGTGTCACAGCATGTGGCTCCCCCCCAAAAAAATGAAATATAACTGCAGGCACAGGATGACTTTGCACCTGCACCCCACTGCTATCTTCTTCAGGTTTTCTAAAGAACCTATAAAAGGCTGAAATTGTTTTCTCTGTTATACTATATTGGCCTACTCAAGAAACAATTCCCAAACTATCCAAGTCTCCCAAGATGTGCAGACAAGAACTACTGTCTTCAAATGACCTGAAGGCTTTAATCCTCTTAAGTCTCTTTTGTCTCTCATAAATCTTGGTTTTGTCTTTGTTCCTTGGTCAATTGAATGTCTATCTCTTCAACGCAACTAGATTTTCTTGGAAAATAGCTAATTAAACTGAATCTTAATTATTTGACACTAAAACAATAACAAGGAGTTTAAATCCTATTAAACCTTATATCTGAAATTATCATAGATGAGCCCATTATGCTTTCTAAAATAATTTAATAAGTCTGAAGATATATATATGTATATATGTATGTATGCTATATCTCCTGTCTCTCACTCTACTCAAATTTACTTTTTCAAATTCTGACAAATAGTTCACTTACTCAAAAGTGATATCTGTTTCCCTTCTCTCTAAAGCTATTGATATGCATGATTGTCTGATTCTGAAATCAAAGTCAAGTTTCTTTTAACTTAGATCTAGAGGTAAAAACACATGTCCTGACCGAGCTCAGGACTGGAGAGTTTTTCTGTAGACAAACAGTGCTCTTCATAGATTCACAGCATTAATTAAGGCACTGTCAAGCATTGAGCATAAGGAAAGTTCCATGCAAAAAAGAAAAAAGTAAAAATAAGATCTTTATACCTTTTTTCTTTTTCTTGTCTTTTACTGAGAATTATAGGGAATGTGGTAAAAATGAAATGCATGACTCGCTGATCCTTTTGTTGTCTCAGCCTTATGAACTGACACCCAAAGACAACTGTGCTATGATAGCCTAGAATCAGAACAGAAATCAACTACAAGTGTTTCCACAAACGTTTTTATGCATAGGATAGCATAAAAATACCCCTTTCCAGGTGAAATGACAACTTTTCTCTCAATTGTAGCTGCCAAAAACAAACAAGACAAGGATATTCATTTTATCCACTATTATGTTGAATAATAATAGAGTTCTTGTCACATAAACTAGTCTACTAAAAGAAATCGGGGGCAGGAATGATAGCACATCAGGTAGGGCATTTGCCTTGCTTACAGTCAACCGAAGTTCGATACTTGGCACCCCATATTGTCCTCTGAGAACTGCCAGGAATAATCCTGAGTATAAAACTAGAAGTAATCCTTGAGCATTCTTGGTGTGGCCCCTAGACCAAAAAACATATAGTGTCCAAAGCATCTAGTATATAGGAATCAACAAAGGATATGAAAGATTTATACATTGAAAACTACATTATTGGGGCTGGAGCAATATCACAGCAGTAGGGCATTTGCCTTGCAGACAGCTGACCCAAAATGGATCCGAGTTTGATTCCTGGCATCCCAGATGGTCTCCAGAGCCTACCAGGAGAGATTTCTGAGTACATAGCCAGGAGGAACCCCTGAATGCCATCAGTTGTGGCCCCAAAATTAAAAAGAAAAAAAAAGAAAAATGCACTATTGAAGAGAATAGGAGATGTCTATAATGAGGAGATAACTCAAAAGGCTGGTGTGTATCTTGTGAATTTAGGAAGCCCAATTTTGACTACTAGCACTGGAGGTCTCCCATATCTGCCAGGAGTGATGTTTAAGCACCATACTAGAAGGAAACATTGAGCATTACTGGGTGTGTCCCTCCAAATAAATACCTAACAAAGAGAAATATGAGAGCACAAGTAAATATTCCATGTGCATGGATTGGGTAAATTCAGTGTCCCAAATAAAGTTTCAATTCGACTCCTAACAAAAACTATGTGACTCCCATTAAAAGATATGGAACAAGACACTAAAGATGAAAAAATATTCCACATGAATAGGATAGAATTAATTATTTCCAAATATCTATTTGCCAAAAAAATATAAAATGAATGAAATCCCCATGATACTTTTCTAAGAAATAGAGCCACGACACTATGATTTATTTTATGACAACTTAAAAGATACTGAATAATAAAAGCTAGTATGAAAAGCAAATAAAGAAGAAAACTGGAGGTATTATATTACCTAAATAAAAGTCACTTGATAAAACAACAAAATTTAAGTCACTGGGACTTGAAAGATATTACAGTGGGTAGAATTATTGCCTTGCAAGTGCCCAACCCAGGTTTAATCCCAGCATCCCATATGATCCCTAAATACTGTCAGGAGAATCCCTGAGTGCAAAGCCATGAATATCCCCTGAGTATCCAAAACCTTTTAAGGAAAAAAATTTTATTAAGCCACTATGATATTGGGAAAGATACTAGGATCAATGTGTAGCAGGCAGAGAGATAGGAGAGAACTAGTAACGTTGTTGAGAAAAACATTGTCTAAAACTTAAACTAGCCCAAAGACTTGAAGGTCTTTTACACAAAAGAGCATTTTTATGAGCCAGAAAGCATAAAGATACAGAATTCCAGATCAGGTACACAGCAGACTCCCTAAGAAGAAAGGCTTAAAAGAAGTCCATAAAAGAATATCAAAAGAAGAATTTAACTGCACCAGCTCTTCCACTTGGCAACAAGCAACAATTAAAGGATTCGTGGGGTTGGACAGGTACAGTTTAGGAAAACTGTATATAAAATAACTTGGCAGAGGAAGAGATGTGCGCATGTCCCCATCTCCTTTTAAGATGTGGATTTTCTTAGCTTTGCCTTGCCTGCTTGGCCTACAATCTCCTAAAAA
>PVKC010031933.1:0-14459 GCA_004027635.1 Crocidura indochinensis | reverse complement strand
GGGGTTTTTTTTTTTTTTTTTTTTTTTTTTTTGGTCAGTCTAAAGGAAAATAAAGTGTCAGTAGAACAGCTATAAATAAAGTGGGGCACTCACTCCCAAGACTCTTGCTGGGTCATGATCACAGGCATCTAAAGCCACACCCAGGAATGCCTAACAGGACCCCAAGGTCGCAAGCCCATGTAGAGGAACTCAGAGGGGTGGGCTCAGGACACAGCTGCTCTGACAGGCCCTGACACTTCCTTCTAGGAAGAGGCAGCTGCTTTCTTATGTAGCTGTCATCCCAGTCCTTCCGGGGACTGCCCTAAAAGCTGCCTGTTGATAGTGGAAAAATGTGTGTCCTGTAATTGCTCAAGATCCCTGGAAAATCCCTGGGCGTGGTCCCCTCTAGAGATATCTTAGCCTGGAATAGGCACTCATTGGAAGAGCTCTCAGCTTCAGAGAAAACAAGGAAATGTGAACCCTAACGGCTGCTGGGGACAAGAATCTGCCTGCCCTGTGTTCTTTACTTATTCACCTCTTGTTTTTGATTCTGCTTTTATTTATCTCATTACTGAGGGGAGTATTTTTAAAAAATGGATGGCATTAAAGACCAGATAGTTCTTAACTTCTTTCACTGAATGAAAAAGATTAGAGAATAAAGAGTCAAGAGGTACTGATTATTTGAATAGAATTATTTAGTATGTATTTTTTAAAAAATGCCATTAAGACAGTATAACTTACAAAGTTGTCTGTCACAGTGTTATTTTAGAAATACAATGCTTCAACATCAATCCCACCATAGATGTACCCTTTCCTCCACCAGTGCCCCAAGTATCCTACCACACACACCCCCAATCTGTCCCCTTGACAATTATAAAACAAATATATTTTATAGCACTTGCTCCAATAAAACTTAAAGGGATGGAAAACGAATTCTGTCACTACTAGAATTTAGAAGAAATATTTTTTTAACATTGAGTTTCCCACAGTATAAATATCCCACTATAGGACATGCTTAAAATCAACAAATTTTTAATAATAATTGAGTTACTAAATAAGATTATGGAATGCTCATTTGATATTAATGTTAAAGTTAACAAACCATATGTGGGGGGCCTGGCAGTGGCGCTGGAGGTAAGGTGCCTGCGCTTACCTAGGACGGACCACGGTTGGATCCCCCGATTCCCCATATGGTCCCCCGTGCCTGCCAGGAGCGGCTTCTGAGTGAATAGCCAGGAGTAACCCCTGAGTGTCACTGGTTGTGGCCCAAAAACCAAAACCAAAAAAAAAAACAAAACAAAAAACCATATGTGGTATCTTTACTGCCTGCTTGAAAACTACTTTTATAGCCATCACGACTAAGCCTGTATAGTCATCAAAAAAAAAATCAATAAAAGTCAAATTTATGGTGAATTTATGGTGACTATTTTGTAATATTTCTTAATCTAGAAGTCAATTTTCCTCTCATTTTATATTCATACAAAACATACATACACATCATTATTCTCTTGTTATTTTATATCCAGATCAGTTTTAATGTAGTGTTTTTTTCTTTTTCTTTATTTTTTATGTGGATATCAAAATGAGATATATATGTGCTAGACATATTCAAATTCTGTTCTCTCAATTGGAATGAATCTGCAAATATTTTAAAAAGTATATTTATGGGTGGGTTTCTAACTTGGAAGGACTTGTATTTATTTTTAAAGGAAAATTTTCTTATTTTCAAAATGCTTCTATATCCATGGAAACTAATGATTTAAACAGTGGTTTTGTTTTTAATTTACCAGCAGGTCTATGTAAATCTCAAAATTGTTAGAAATTTGCATTAAAATGTTATTTGTCTTTTTTTTCAAAAAATATTTTTCTGGGACTGGAGTACAATGAATAGGGCTCTTGTCTTTCATGGAGTTAACCTAGATTTGACACCTGGCATTACAGATGATCCCCTGAGTATTTCCAGGACTGATCCTTGAACTCACAGCCAAGATTAAACCCTGAGCACACCAGCTATGTCCCTAGAACGACAATAAATAAATAAACAAATAAAAATAAAAACTTAAACTCAATTTTGTATTATAGATCATGGAGTATATCTTATTAATTGTCACAGTCTAATCACAGGTACATATAAAACTAATGATTATATAACACTTCTTATAATTATTTTGTGAATTATACTACTGAGTATGTCAATTAGGATGTACTTTGAATATCTCATGAAGATATTTTGGGTAATAGTGACCTCCCACTATTACCAAAGTTCTATCAGTATGAATATATTTAGAGGTAGAAAATGTAAATGGTAATTATGCTTAAAGAATATCATAAGATTAAAGGACCTTAAGTAATAGAATCAGTGTCCTTATATAAAGCAAAAGAGAAAACTATGATACACATATATATTGAAAAGGTCACATGGTAATACAGGAGAGGCAGTTATTTACAAACCAAGAAGAGGGGATTTAAGGCAACTTGCTCTTGAAGCCTCCAGAACTATGAGATAATAAATTGGGTTGCTTATCCTGTTAAATTGTGGTGATTTATTATACCAGAGTACCAACAAACAAAACCTGCAAATATATAACGAATGTATGCACACAGTTCAAAATACAAAAAGAAGGGAGAGGATATGTGACATATAAGTGGTCTATCTATAAAGCATTGCATCAAGAGAAAGAAAAATAGACAGGAGGGTATATAAATTACAATTTAATTAATTTGAAATTCTAAATCAGGCAAAATCAATCTGCTATAGTGGTAGTGATACCAAGCTAACCACTGCAAATGAGTGATACTGATGCTAAATAAATCTTGTTTGGAATGTGTATCATTGAGGCAGAAAAATACCAAACAGGTGAAGATCACATGTAAATAACTGGATTAATTCCCAGCACTACATGGTCCTCTAAGTACTGCCAGATCTAACCTCCAAGTGTAAAGCCAGGAGTAATTCTCAAGCACTGCAAGGTGTGATTGCCCAAACCAAGAAAGGGCAAAAATAAGCAGAAATATTTATGTATTTGTACACATTTGTCAAAAATCACCAAACTCACTAAAAAAGAGTTTTGAAAAATTCTCAGAGTGATATAAACTACTTTTCCTGTGACTTTGTTTCCCTCTGACCAGACACCCACAAAATTAATTGATTGAGTGCTTTATCTACTGGAGTTTCTGGTTGTTAAATTTTCTGTATTACCTTTTTGTCTTCCTCTTAACCATATTATGTTAGATGGAGGGAGAGGCTAAGAATAGAGTTCAGTGATAGAGCATTTGAACTCTAGAGTACATGTAAGTATGAGTCCCTAGGTTCACATAAACAAAAGAAAACAAAAACAGAAAAACAAAAACAAAATCCAAACCAATCCCTTCAAAGCCAGAACAAAACCCACCCTTCCCCCTCCACCAAATAAAGAATCTAATTGGCATGGAAATGAGTGAATAATGACTGATTCAGAGCATTTAAAATTATCACAGCATTACCAAAGATTGAAGCACAATTAGATCAAAAAATTATTTGGCTAGCCCACTTTTGATTGGTCTCTTACTCTACCTATTCTCCAACCCTGGGTGTGCGCTTCCCAATAAAGACCCCAGGTCTCAAGGAAAAAGAGTTATACTGAATAGGGTGAAGACTGGTTATACCAACATAGGAGAAAGTAGATTTCCCAAAGTGTCTACCAGCACTACGCAGAGATAAGGCTAAGTGGATATCTGGGGGCTGAGCACAAACCCAATGAAGAGAGAACAACATACCTTTTGGCAACATGTTACCTGGATGAGAAATATCAGTTATACCAATCATAATAAGGCCTTCTCCAAATTCCTGGGTCTCTTTGTAATGCCAACAGAAGGTAAGATACTGAGATGGGATTCCATTAATGTTAGAGAATTCTAGCTTTTTATATTATAATAATCAGAAACACAGAAAAATGGAAATAAACATCACTCATATCCTGACATTATAGATCATCACTCTGAATATTTTAATGCCTATATTTTCTCAAAATATACAGGCACACATAGGCATGCACACATATATGCACACCCAGGTATATTTTTTATTTATATATGGGTCCTACTTATTACACTTGGAATTTTTTTGGTTGTTTGCACTACATAACATTGAAATTATATTTATGTATCAATAAATGCATTTTTGCAATTACATTTCTGTGACACAATTTAATAACTACAACATATTTTATTTTATAGAATCTATATCTTCTGGGGCCGGAGCAGTGGCACAAGCCCTAAGTTGTCTCCTTAACATCACCCACCCCTGAATATTGAGCAAGGAATAACCTCCAGTTATCATTGGAAGTGGCCCCTCTCACTCACACACACATGCAAACACAAACACTTTAATAAAATTTTATTTTGTTATTATTATTATTATTATTATTATTATTATTATTATTATTATTATTATTATTTAAGTTTGGGGCCATACCTGGGCTATGCTCAGGGGTTGTTTCCTGCTCTGCACTCAGAAATTACTCCTTGGGGACCAGGGGACCATATTGGCCCCAATAAGGAGATTTAAACAAATCTAGTTACTATGAAGATAGTAGAATTAACACAACAAAAACATTGAAAATACTAAGGACTAAATCCAAGGGCAGGATTTAGCACATGCTTTGCTTGCAAAAGGCCTGGGTTTGGTATCCAAACCATTTGGTCTCCAGCACTGTAGGGTATGACTACTACTCCTGAATACTACTTTACTGCCACTCCCTAATACTCCACATAGAGAGAAGTAGCCCTAACCACCTCTGGGTATAATCCACAAACCAAATAATATCAGAAAAGACTAAGAATCGTACACTAATGATTTGGTACATACATTATTTATCACATAGAAGATATAAATTCCTTTTTTTGGTTTTGGGCCACACCTGGTGATGCTTAGGGGTTACTCCTGGCTATGCACTCAGAAATCCCTCCTGACTTGGGGGACCATATGGGACACAGGGCTATCAAACCTCTGTAACGTCCTAAGCTAGCATGCCCAAGGAAAATTATTGTCTTTATAGTTATGATTGTCAAATATTATCCATATTCTCAGTTTATTAAAAAATGCATAATATGCTAATATGTAGTTAGGGTATGGGTGGGATAAGAAACTTAGAAACAAAATACTGTGAGTTAGTCATAGAAAATCATCTATGAGAAGAGCAAAGAGCACATTTTAGAATTTACTGAAAGTAGCATCTCTTTCTAAAATATGTAGTGATAAAGCGCAATATAGTTCACCAAGTTTTTAAAACTCTTAAAATCAAACAACAACAGCAATAACAACAACAACTCTGTCTTTTTTTTCATTCTATAGGCAAGGAAAAATTATGTTTTACTTGGAACTTATTTTTTGAATGTCCAATTCTCAAACATGGTTGCAATAAGTCAGATCCAAATGTATTTGTTGCATATCTCCAATTTGCAGAATGTTTCGTGGGGAGGAGCTATAAATTTGACAGAATTGTCTATTGAACCTGGAAAAGATATTCTATTGTTTGGAATTAAAAATTGCCATTTATTTTGTCCTAGAAGTAGAAAAACTATGCTGTGATTACTAAATAGCATTGAATTACTTAAAAAGCCTTTGGATAAAATTAAGGTATTGGCACTGCAAACACTAGGAAGGAAACATTTGCAGTGTACATTATTAGTAGTACTATTGAATATATTGCACATAAAACACAATGATAATCACACAACTTTTCCTTTTTTGTTCATTTTTAACTGATAATTAGCAAACTAAACACATTCTATAAATTACCATGTCCTATTTTACACAACACATAATTGAAAATTACTAAAAAAATCAGTACTGAACATCTCAGTTCTTAATCATGAAAGATTTAATTAATTAATTCTTTAATTAATTTTTGTGATGCTGGGGATCAAGCTCAAAGTTTCACAAATGCAAAGGAAATATTCTACATTGAGCTAAGAACCTGTCTGGCCAAATAGGAAATTTTATGTATAATATTTTGGAAAATTAAAACTAGATTTGTTTCCTTTGATTTAAAAAAAAAGAAAAAAATTAAGTATTAAAAATAGACAGGAAAGAAACATCATGAACTCTTTCTTCAATAATTCTTAAGACCAACTGAACTTATTCTACTTTAAAATGTAGTTTAGATTAATGGTAAAGTTTCATTTAGAATTAGTTATGATTATGGTCATTTTCTAGGGTATACTTGCAGATTTGAGGTTTGAGTTATTGAAAATCAGCATATGACCTTTACAAATTTTCTATTTTTCTATCTTCTGTATTTTTCATAATTCAAAATCTCTATCCAGAGGGCTGCCAAGAGAGTAGAGTTTTTAAGGCACTTTGCCTTGTTCACAGCTGACTGGATTTAAATTGGAACTCCATATTATCCTTAAGCACTGCCAACTATGTTCCCTGAGTGTTAGATCCATGAGTGAGCCCTGACTTCCCTCCATACCTATTTCAAGAGATATTCCCAAACATCTCCTTCACGTACCTGTGGATAACATTTGATATATTTATAATATCATAATGTTATGATGTCATGCTATCAAATAATCATGTGATATGTTTATATTTATCTTTAGGTTCTATAGGTATTATCACCTTTTGCTATTAACTCTAGTGAAAAGCATTTATTTTGTATCTCTGAAATACATAGTCTCCTTAAATATTCATTTATTTCTAAGACTTAATCTAGAGCTATCAAATGCTTAAAATGTAATGACTGGGGTTAATCTCGGAAACAGGACACACTGATTAATAAACAGTCATGGTAGATAATGTTATTAAAATTCTTCCTAAAGACATGAAATTGTTAACATTGATAAATAAAAATGTTGAACACTAGTTATAAAGTGTCTTTAAATTCTTTTCTGTTGAGTATTCCAGCATGTGCTTAATCTTTCCAAAATTCATTAAACTGGGGATAGCTACAATAAATGTTTTTGTTTTGTTTTGTTTTGTTTTGTGGTTTTTGGGTCACACCCAGCAGTGCTCAGGGGCTATTCCTGGCTCCATGCTCAGAAATTGCTCCTGGCAGGCACGGGGGACCATATGGGGCACTGGGATTTGAACCGATGACCTTTTGCATGAAAGGCAAACGCCTTACCTCCATGCTATCTCCCGCGCCCCAATAAATGTTTTTATATTATTTGGAAGTTAAATAAATTAAAACCTGGACTGATATCTTGGGGCCATGAAGCACCAACTCCATGCTTGTATTGATTTTCCTATCTGATTTCTCCTTTTAAATATTTTCCTTATCTGATTTCTCACTTTCAAGTATTTCAGCACGGAGAATGCTAAAATCATTGACACTAAGGTATATTTTTGTTTTCATTTGTGCTCCAGACACACATGTCCAGTGTGACTTCTGATAAAATCAAGCACAGTGTGGATAGCATGACCATAATTTCCAATGTGACTTCACAGAATACAGCTAGTAGTGGAGGAAAAGATGATTGACTTGATTTTATGTCTCTTCGCCTGTAGGGTTGCTCCTCTCTAAAAAACACAGGTTTGAGTCCATCTGTCTCTAAGTCTAGTCCCCAGTGATTCTGCATCACCTCCAGAGTGTTGCTTTTCTTTTAATGGATCCCCAGGGGTTTTTCTGTGTCTGACAACTGAATGACACTATTGATTCCCACAGAGTTATTTGTCAATAAGATAGCGAGTTCTTTATACAGGTTATACTCTTTTTGTACAACTTGAATGATGGTAATTTTACTAAATTTAGTTTATTGTTTCTAGTTCATCATAATATCAATAAAGACACTATCATTTGTGAACTATATTTTGTGCAATGTTCAGCTTTAAAAATTTTTTATATGTTGTATTTTACTTTTGTATTATATAAATTAATTCTTAAAGTAAATTATCAGATAGATAAATAATAATATGAAATAATGACTTTTAACTAGGAAATTCAAGAATTGTATCTCATCCCAAATTTTTTAACACAGTTTTTTTAATCACACAGCCAATTTGTGAAAATTAGAAAATTAATTTTCAGTATACATGTTTGTTTTTAATCAATAAATTGGTTATTAAGCTTATTACCTGGAATTATAAAGAATATACTTCTAAAACGATCAACCCAATTCCTTGAAAGATACTACTACCTTCTATATATTAAGTGCAAATATAATATTTTAAAACAATTCGTTCTCTTCTCTAATTTAAAAAAAAAATACATGATTATTATGGCAAATTGTCAGGATGCATTTAAGGTACAATTTTATCTCACTTTAAAACTATACGAAAATGAACTTGTCTATAGGTATTTTGTCAAGTTAAATGGCTGTTAGGAAAATACTTGCACTACACTTTAGAACATCAGGTTCTGTCTTTTTCTAAAAATAAATGTATGATAATAAGAACACATAAAGAGCATACTACACATAAAAACCTTCAGAAGAGATACAACTGTGCCAAAAGTTGCCAGATTTTTGAATTGCACAAAATTGGGTTTAGATTTAAAAGACACGATTTAATTGAATGAATTATGCCCAGTAAGATATTTAAGTCACATGGACTTTAGCTTCTTCATCTGTCAATTTGTTTCAAGATTCAATTGAGATGATACACCTAGGATTGTTACAGACAATGCACTTGATGAAGAATCCTCATTATGATAGGTTACAAATGGACTCCCTTTTTGATAGCCCCTTAAAATTGAACCTAGGAAGTGGGTTTAATTATCTATATAAAATTCAAAGGAACTAAAGATGCACCACTTAACTAGACAGAAAGAACTTGAAAAGTGACTGAGAAAGACACAGAGTGATGAAATTTAAAGACTAAAGTAACAAAGGCTGCAGTTTTTGTAGGAAAGTAATTTAATATACAGCTCTGTGATAAGAGATATGTGTGAATTGTAAATTCTTTTTCTTATTTTTAGAATAGACCTTTATTACACGAGCATAAGAGGATTTATTTGCCTTTCGGGCCTTGATTTTTCGCAGATAGAATTCCAGCTCCTTGCCCTCTAGCACATAGCCATCTGCTCGGCCACACGGGCCTGGTCTCGAAGCCATGCATGCAAGAAGTTTGCCCTGCTGAAACTGTTCCTCCAGAAGACTGCTGATTTTGGCATTCTTTTTCCTTTCCTCATATTTCTTCTGAATTTTCTTTGACCGCTTTTATTTAAAATTTCTTCCTCTTCAGGAGTCAGTTTAACTCCCTTTATGCGACCAAGGGACAGCGCGTAGTGGGACTCATACCACTGCTGGTATGGTGTGCTGTCTATGAGCACGATGCAGTTCTTCACCAGGGTTTTGGTACGGACCACTCATTATTGGATGCATTGTACACAACATCAATAATCCTGGTTTTTCGGGTACAACATTCTGAGCTTCAGGAGAAATTCCCCACGTCCAGCCTCAAAGCACGGTACTTCTTATTGCCTCCCCGGACAGTGTGAATGCAGCGAGGGCCAATCTTGGTGTTGGCGGCCGGCTGCCCCAGCTCATACTTCCACTTCTTATGGTAGGGCTTTCTCTTGCCCCAGGTCTTGTGGCACTTGTGCCAGTTGTCCCGGGAGATGCCCATGGCTGGACGCCGGCTGGTAAATTTTTTTAAACAAGAATACTAAGGATAAAATGATAGCCCCGAGAACTGAGGTGTGGCTCTTTTTGTTGTTGTTGTTTGTTTTTGCTGTTGTTGTTTGTTTTTGCTGTTGTTGTTTTATGGGTCACACCTGATTGTATTCAGGACTTAAGTCTGCCTCTACACTCAGAGATCACTTCTGGTGGTCTCAAGGAGTCATCTGGGATGCCTGAAATTGAACGCAGTTGATCACATGCAAGGCAAGCACCTTATTTACTGTAATAACTCTCTGCCTCTGACGTATATATTCTTTCTTAAAAAAAGGGAAGATTTTTACCAAACTTTTATTAAGATTTTAACTTATTTTATGCACCTGTTTGTAACTGAATTTTTATTTGAATTTGCATTGCATTATAACACTGTATAATTTATTTGAAAAGACCATTATTAACTCAATACTAGCATAAAGCTTTTACCAAGGAGATGGATTATTGCATATAGTTCCATTTTTTTTCGTAAAAAATTGGTTTATATATTTTAGTTCTTTTAAGGCAATGAAGAAAAGTTCATTACTGTCAAGGACTAAAATGAGGTGGAGAAATAAGATACTTTGTATAGGTTCTAGAATCCATTTTAAAATTTGTTGATATGGAGCAGAAGTGATAGCACAGTGGTAGGGTGTGTGTCTTGCACAAGGCCCATCCAGAACAGACCTGAGTTTGATCCCCACATCCAATATGGTCCCCTGAGCCTGCCAGGAGCAATTTCTGAGTGCAGAGCTAGGAGTAACCTTAAGCACCACTGGGTGTGGCCCAACCTCTTCCCCCACCCCCCCAAAAAAAAAAAAACAATCATTGATGTAAATTCTGCTATGGACCATTTTTCTAGGAATATGACAAGTTAATTTGTGAGAGGGAGGTAGTTTGAACTGAATTATAAAAAAAAATCGTTTCAAAGTAGAAATTAAAACTTCATTTTGATTCTATCTAACAATATTTAACTGAAAACAATAGAAGCATAGTGGAGGTATTGACTGTGTACAGGTGAGAGGATACTTCTAAGTCAGTTTCAGAGAACTCCACTTTCACACCTACCCTGCTTATGATATTTTCACTCTGATGAGCTGTATGCATAAGGAGATAAGGTCAGCTCCTTTTAAGAAAAACCTACAATGTGATTGAATATTATGATTTGGCTTACTCAGATGTGTCTTTCTATTCACGTTCTGAGGAATGACTGTTAAACAAAAGGTTTCTTGGGATTTTATTTTCTACTTCTTGGGAAAACAGAAAAGAAAAAGAAAGTGTTTTTTTGTTTCTTATTTTTTAGAATTTTGAAGAGATAGACATGAAAGTGAATTCCTTTCTAAAACTGCATTTATGATTAAGGGATATAATCTTCAATCCGCTATCTTTGAATTGACCAGTACAGTTATGACTTAGTAACTAGTATTTATTCATTGAAATGTTTGGGATAAAGTCACCTGTCAGTGATGTAATAAAAAGGAATAAAAAAAGAATTAAAAGAAGGTTCTCTGTATGAGCTAAATTTTATACCTGGAAAAGAAAATATGGCCTACACAAGTGTAACTGTATGAAAAGGAAACATAGCATTATTTACAGAAAGTGGATTTATTTTCAAACTTACGATTATTGAGAATTATTCGATGAATTTTTATACATAGTTCAGAATCTTAAAATTAAAGTTTATAAAATTATATAATATATAAAATTGTAAAGTTTATAAAATTAAAGTTTATAGTACAGTTTAAGTAGATGAGCCTGGGTCCCTGCCTAAAGTTCAGGTATTACTTATGTACTATGTACCTTATCCTGTCTCTTGACACCTAGTAAAGTGTGTTCCCTCCTAAATACTGTCCTTTTCTGTAGGTTTGCCTCCAGTGCAAGATGCCAGGACTTCTCTTTGCCACTCTCTATCCAATGTATATTTTCATAGTCTAAGATCTGCCGCAGAAACATTATTACCTGTGTCCTCTTGCTAGGGCTACTCTACTCGATGGCTTGTCACTGAGCCTTTTAAGAACTGCACCTCACCAACACTCTGCCCTCTGACTTTCCTTAGTCTTCAGCCATATCCACCTACATGTGGGTGATATCCTTGTTGTCCTGTCCTCTGTCTGGACATAAGTGAAGGGGCAAAAAGAGGGTTATCTGACTGGAGACTTCCTTTTATCTGTTCACATATCCCACCCCCAGCCATCTAATTACCTATTTTGACTAAATTGTTTTTTGGTAGGTAAGGTTTAAAATGACCAATTAAATGAACAAATTTACTAGAGTATTCTACCCTTACTCTTTGTTCTATTTGTATTTCAAGGCAGTATGTAATTTAGTGATCTATAAATGGTGTAGAAGAAAGATGGGATTTCCCATTAAGCATCCAACAATGGAAGATAGAAAGTCTATAAAGATAACGTATTACACATCCTTTTCTGAAAAGTGGAGGACATGTGTACGAAAGAAAGGGTAAAGATTATAAAGAAAGGTGCAGTTGTAGAATAGACTAGGCTTTCATCAGATATATGGACATTCTCTTTCTGCATTAAGGCATACATAGATACAAGCATATATGTAAAACTCATTAGAATTTATTTACATAGGTAACTTTCTATGAATAAATTTAAATTGAGATTACACAATGGGGAGGTTGTGTCACATGCAGAAATGCTCAGGGTTGATTCCTAAATCTTTGCTTAGGCATCACTACTAGCTATTCTTGGGGTACCATATGTGAAGCCATGGACATTGCAAGAGAAGTATTTTAACTGTTGTACTGTCTCTCCAGGCCCCTTACTTTTTCTTTTTGTAATGAGCAAAATAAATATCAGCTGACCTGAGGGGGCATTTGAAAAATTCTTGAGCTATCTAACTCTTTAAAACCAAATACTTATTTGCCTGTAGTTTTTAAAACAAAAGATTATTTAATGTTCTTGGCAACAAAAAAATATTTGTTACAGAGTACTATAATTGGACTATTAAAGCTTTACCATATAAATTGGCTAATAGACAAATCACAGTTTTAAAACCCAATTTTATTGTCTGACCTTTGCTTAACAAAATTGTAAGATTTTTTTGAGCATGGCTTCAGACCAATATCAGGGCATAAGGTCTTCTCATGCCATCACCAAAGCATTATTGCCATTTCACTATGTACAATCTTTAAATACTTTGATTCTTTTACTCTGTCTTTGTTTGAATCTCTATTTGTTTTAATGTCTTAGAAATTTCTTATATACATAAAATAGATGAATCATAATTTGTTTCTTGAGCAAATATATATTCTGCCTTCTGATTGAACATTTGACTCTTTCACATTTAGGGTGAATGCTGATAGTGGAATTGAGCTGTTGTTCATCTATCTTTTATATTCTGTATATTTTTAATAGTGTTTCTTAAACCATGAGTTTCTATTTGCCTTATCATCATCATCATCATCATCATCATCATCATCATCATCATCATCATTATTATTATTATTAGTTTTTGGGCACACCTGGCAGCTTATTACTGTCAGAGGTTACTGCTGACTCTGTGCTCAAAAATCATTCCTGCCAGGCTCAGAGGAACATATGGAATTCCAGGGATCAATCCAGGTGGGAATTCCAGTGGGCCTTGTGCAAGGCAAATGCTCTACTCACTGTGCTATCTCTCCAGTCCCTCTATCTGCCTTTTAATCAAGATAGCTTTTCTTAGTGATTCATTTCTTATTGTTTTTCTTTTAAAATTTTCTATTGCAGAATTTTGCCTTGTGGTTACCATAGAGCCATTGATGTTATCACATCATTCTACTTGTTTGGAATATTACTAGGATGGATCCTATTGCCTAAGGTTTAAAGTAGTTTTTTTAAATTGATAAATTGTAAATAGAAAGTTTGAAACCAAGTGAAAGGAGTGTTTACAGTCACAATTATTTTACAGATAAAGGTCATTTCAAAACACTTGTGAAACTCGTTTGTAAATAGATACTTTTTTAAAAAAATTAAAGAGCATGACAGGAACCAGAGAGTTAGTCAGTTAGTTAGTTAGTTAGTTAGTTAGTTAGTTAGTTAGTTAGTTAGTTAGTTAGGTAGGTAGGTAGGTAGTTACTTAGTTAGCAAGTAAGGCATTGGCTTTGTAAGTGTCTCATCCAGATTTAATCTATGGCACACAATATGGTCCCATGAGCCCACCAGATGTGATCCCTGAGAACACAGATAGAAATAAACCCTGCATAAAGCTGGATGTGAGTCCAAAACAAAATTTAATGGTTGCTATTCAATGCATGCTTAACATATCTGTACTTGATGCTATGCCAACTTCTCTACTACTTGTGCCCTTTGGTAAATGTTTATGGAAAGATTTAGTGTGGGAAGAAACCTGATTCGGTTACCTCTATTAATGTGGATCTTTTAAAATTGCTTACGGTAGTAGTTTGAGTATTTTTATGATTATAGATATAACTTCAGGGGACCTTTCGAGACATCTAACAAATTGAACTAAATTTGAACACCAAGGAAAGCATTTATTTGCAAGTAAACAATATAAATGCCTATTTCAGGCCACTCTTATGTATATATGTATGTATTTATTTTATCTATCTATCTATCTATCTATCTATCTATCTATCTCTCTATCTATCTATCTATCTATCCACTTAAGCTAGCTTCCTCCTTAACTTTTTATGGACATTTGTACACTTTTAGTGCATTGATACAAATACTTCCTGTGTGTGTTCAAAATAATAATTAAATATTATGCATTTTATAACATTTTCAATTTTAATATATTCTGTATCTAATTTCTATGAAATTGTAAGGTTTTCTTTAAATAACATTATTACCAGGTGTTAAGGAAATCTTGTAACATTTCTACATACATAGTAATAGTAAAAGACATATCCCTCAGGGACAGTTGAGCTCGGATCTCTTAAAAAA
>PVKC010031932.1:0-14409 GCA_004027635.1 Crocidura indochinensis | reverse complement strand
GGGGTGCGTGTTAAGAGCCCCCCCCGGCCCAGAACCGGCCCTCCCAGCCTCGCCCAAAACACCCGGGTCGGGCGGTTAGCTTGAGCTTGAGCAGGGTCGTTGCGCTGGGGCGGAGAGGCACGGAGCCATCTTTCTCGCTTAGAAAAGAAGAAAGGAAGGAGGAAAAGATTGCCCGGTCTGGCACGTTTTGCTCCTCGCTAGCTAGGCCACCGTTCTCCCCCTCCCCAGGTCTGTAGCCAGAAGGGACGGGGAGCCCCGGGATTCGATCGTGGCTCGAGTCTTCGTTGTTCTGTAAACTTGGGGTGAAACCCCTGCGAGCCCTCTCGCCCTTCCTCCTCCTCGCTCATTTCCCAACGGTTGGATGCAGGTTGGATGGACGCGGGGTCGCCTGCCTGTCTGCGTGTCTGTGTGCGTGCGCGCGCGCGCGTGTGCCTTGAACTTTGTCACTCTTCCCGTTTTATGTTTGCGGTCCTGGTTGATCATTATCACTCTTGATACACTTTGGGACTCGAGAGACAGAGAGGGGAGGGGAGGGCCTGTCCACCCGGGTACTTTGTTTAACCCCTAAGCACTCTTACAAAATAACCTTGTTTGTGATCGATAGTGGACGTCGGGTAAGTTCGGAAAAACGGAGGTAAGTCATTGAGTTTTTCCCTTTTGGTAGTGACATTGTAAAACTTGTAGATGCCTTCTTAGTCCTGTGATTATTCTTTTTTTTATTTTTTTAGTTTAGGACACCAAAATTTGTAGATAGATAGATAGATAGATAGATAGATAGATAGATAGATATGGAAGAGATGAGTAGTTAAATATCAGGAAGTTTGATAACTGGTTCATCTTGAACTTTGTAGAAGCTTGATCATGCTTAACGATGGGGGAGGGGAATTGGCTGGGAGACCATGCATGCAGGGAAAACTTCCATTCACCTGTGGTCGGACTGGAATTCAATTTTCAATTTCAGGGAAATTTTCCTGTTGTATGGAAATTTACATTTGACTTTTTTTTTACTTTGTTTCAAGAAATTAATTCTGCACGTGATTTGCTGTTTTTTTTTTTCAAGGTGTTTGAACTTTGTCATCTGAAAAGCAAATGTAATGACCCCAAATAAAGGGCTTCTTAGTGACGCAGTATTTCACTTGTCTATTTTCATAGCCATTAAAATACCTAAGCCCGTGGGGTTTTCTCCCCATCCACTTATAAAATAAAAGGACAGTTTCCAATTGAAAACATTACAGCTTTCGGCGTATTAATGAAGTGAAAGGTTGTAATATGTTTTGACTGCTGACTTTTCTAAATTGTTTTTTTTATACAACGATTATATCGAGTTTAGCCTTATCTTTTGCATTAAAATCGGAATACTAAAAACTTGGAATACACAAAAAAGGAATTGGGAATTCCTAGCCGTTCTAAAATTCAATTTTTTGTGCACAATATTTGCAAATGAACTCCTTAGCTTAGTTAAGCCTTTTTTAGGACATACACGGTCACCACTAGGGGGAGCAGTAAGGGGAAAAACTTCTCACTACAGATAATGGGTTTTAAATAAGGAATCAGCCGCATTTTGTGACTTAAGAAATGTTTGAACCGTGATGTTTTCCTATGTGGGGGTTGAATGTAGATTGGGTAGTCATTTTTAATCTACAGTGACTGAAATGTTTCTTTGTAAGGTTTTTCGTTGATTGTTTAATGTCAAGTAAATCTAGATCAAGCATTAATGATTTTGTAGATCAGCTGAGGCAATTTTTTGGTGTAACGCAATATGCAGCTTAACATATGGTTTAAAGTTGATGTAAGTTTTTTTTTTCCCCCCCAGAAAACTTTAGAAACTGTTCCTTTGGAGAGGAAAAAGGTACTCTGCCAGCAGGTCACCTCATATTTAAGAATTTAATTTCCTGTATACGAAGAGATAATGTAAATAAAAATTGAAATGGTGTTTTCCTTTGCAGAGAGAAAAGGAACAATTCCGTAAGCTCTTTATTGGTGGCTTGAGCTTCGAAACAACAGAAGAAAGTTTGAGGAATTACTACGAGGAATGGGGGAAACTTACGGATTGTGTGGTACGTTGTATAACAGAGGCACTTAGGAGATACTTGGTCCTTCAACTGTTGGCCTTTGTATTTAAAAAACTAGTGAAACATGGTTTAAGTTGATCAAGTCCCTTTTGTTTCACGTTCCTATTCTGTAACAAATATGATCAAAAGCTCAAGAAGGTTAATTTCTTGGGTTTAAAGGTTATGCGAGATCCAGCAAGCAAAAGATCAAGAGGATTTGGTTTTGTCACCTTTTCATCCATGGCCGAGGTTGATGCTGCCATGGCTGCAAGACCTCATTCGATTGATGGAAGAGTGGTAGAGCCAAAACGAGCTGTTGCAAGAGAGGTAAGAAGTGTGACTTCAGGGGCCAGACAGATAATACAAGATAGTACTATTTGTGAATAGTAGATGGGTGCCCGGCTCAGGTATGGTTCCCTGAACTCTACTGGAGGTGACTCCCTTCATAGTAGCTCTTCAAAAAGAGGCTGTTTGGAACCAAGTTGGGTTTGCCTGGCATTTTCTGTAGATAGGTGGAAGCTAGCTATAGTACGTAGTGTCTTGAACCGGTGCTTTTGGGGGAGGGCTTGGGCCACACCTGGTGGTGCTCAGGGGTTGGTTACTCTTGGCTATGCACTCAGAAATCGCTCCTGGCTTGGGGGACCATATGGGACACTGAGATCGAACCCAGATCCATCCTGAGTCAGCCACTTTCAAGGCAAACAGATGCCCTACCGCTGCATTGCTCGGGCCCAGAATCATAAGTTTTCTTGTACAATTTTTTTTTATTTATGCAGGAATCTGGAAAACCAGGGGCTCATGTAACTGTAAAGAAGCTTTTTGTTGGTGGAATAAAAGAAGATACTGAGGAACATCATCTTAGAGATTACTTTGAGGAATATGGAAAAATTGACACTATTGAGATCATTACAGATAGACAGTCTGGAAAGAAAAGAGGCTTTGGATTTGTTACTTTCGATGACCATGATCCTGTGGATAAGATTGTATGTAAGTGTCTAGATACTGTGAAGCTATCTGTATATTACTAAGCATAAAAGCTTGATGTTTAAAGAAAAGGTAAATTTTTTTTTTTGTAATCAACTTTCACTTTTCCATTTCAGTACAGAAGTACCACACCATTAATGGACATAATGCAGAAGTAAGAAAGGCTTTGTCAAGGCAAGAAATGCAGGAAGTCCAAAGTTCTAGGAGTGGAAGAGGAGGTAGTAATTTCATATATCTCCCTTCCCCCCAACTTATTTTTATTCTGTAGTGTGAACATATAACAAACTGGCAATTATTGCAGGCAACTTTGGCTTTGGAGATTCTCGTGGTGGAGGAGGAAATTTTGGACCAGGACCTGGTAGTAATTTCAGAGGAGGATCTGGTAAGTTTGGGTTACTTAGTAAGGAATTCTTTGGCTTATCTGAAAGCCACGATACAGGATTTTGTTTTTGGGTCACACCTGGCAGTGCTCAGGCTCCATGCTCAGAAACCGCTCCTGGCAGGCTCGGGACCATATGGGATGCTGGGATTCAGGATTCGAACCAATGACTTTCCACATGAAAGGCAAACGCCTTACGTCCATGCAGTCTCTGCGGCCCCACAGTTCCTTTGTAAAATTTATGTCGTTTTAGTTTGGGCCTTGTTATTTCATGGTGGAAGTCTTAGCAACTGAAAAGAGATTTAAGATATAAGGCAGCCTAATTAATTGTAGGGGTGGGATCTTTTGTGATACCATGTGGGTAGGGGCTACTCTTAAATTTCAAAGACCTTGCAGTGCTGTGGATTAGCCTTTGAGCAGAGTGGTTCAGTTCCAGTCTCAGTAATGTAGCTAGAGATACTAGTGGGAACGGAAAAATATAAAAATGAGTGGGGTTAAAGTATATGACCATCATCACCTGGTGCAGCACTGGAGATCCCTGAGCACCATTTGAGAAGGGACTCTCCCAGCTGCCTACTCTCAAAGTTGAAGATGGGGCGAATAGGGTACAATTTTTTTTTTCTCTTAACAGATGGATATGGAAGTGGTCGTGGATTTGGGGATGGCTATAATGGATATGGAGGAGGACCCGGAGGTCAGTTTCTTTTTTTTTTTTTCTCCCCCTCCCGGAGGTCAGTTTCTTAATGTTTTAGGGGTAGGGGAGTTCATGTGACTTAAGGTATAGTTGTTACTGAGTACGTTAAATAGCTGGGCATATTTGTGAAGTATTTACTATTTTGCCTTTTATCCTTTTTGTAAAGGACTAGGTGAAGCTGGTTCAATTACTTTTTCCTGCTTTAATTTGCATCTTTATAGTTTTAGAAGTGATTCTGCTTCGCAAAATTGTCAAATGAAAATTATATAGGTTATGTTTTTTTCCTATGCAATAAAAAGACACTTGATGAGTTACTTCTAGAAAAGCCAGACCACTGAGTAAATGACATTGATACCTTAAGGGGCATTTAAAACAGGGCATGTATTTTAGAATAGTTCTACATACCCTAGGATAACTTTCCAAAAATAACTACAAGAAGTTTTTCAAGACTAGATTAGCATGTTCAATGCAGATAAGTGACTATATAGCAAGTGTTGCGTAATATCAAGCCAATTTTAGTTGGAATAGGTGAAAGTTTGAAAGTTGATGACAAGTGTTTAAAGAAAGGTATCTAGCTGGGCTCAGCAGTAAAGCATTTCCTTGGGGTATATATAAAGCTGAGATATAGTAATAGAACCAATTTCTGGTTTTGACACTAACGTATCTCATCTCACTGTCCTTGAAATCCAAGTGCTAGATTTTATGATAACGATAAGCTTTGCTCAATTTGCTACAATTAGCTTAATTTTAAAGTTATAAAAGTATATGAAAGTTTGCTAATGTCTGGTCCTCCCCCCCATTTCTACTCAGGAGGGTGCTGGTCATATTGAGGCAGTAAGTCATTGAGAACATGATAGTTTCTGGACCAGTAGGACTATGGCTGTTAGACAATTTCCCACTAGCCTACCTCTTGCTGACTGACCCCACAATCCTAGGGCAAGAACACTTCAAGATACGAGACTTTCATTAAAAACTGATAGTTTTAGTAGTGAGAGCTATGACTTAACCAGGTTATTTGGCTCTGTTATGGTTACCTGTTCTTGGGTGGGTATATTCTTGCTAACGTTAAGCTGTTCTGCCCTTGTGGCTATTCTAGATTTCATAGACTAGATATTCAATAAAAAATGTTTGGGAAAGCAAGGAAATGGGTGTTTTTAAGCATTCAAATGGAATTGAAAACATTAATTACTTAAAAGGCTTATTTTATAATAGGTGGCAATTTTGGAGGTAGCCCTGGTTATGGAGGAGGAAGAGGAGGATATGGTGGTGGAGGACCTGGATATGGCAACCAGGGTGGGGGCTACGGAGGTGGTTATGACAACTATGGAGGAGGTAATAAACTCACCTGCAATCTTTATGGGAATTTGGAATTAATGGCTTTAACACATGAACTTTTTTCTTTGCAATGTTATTATCTAGTTAGTTACCTATATAATATGATAGCACTGTAGATAGGTGTTTTTGCATGTTTTGAACTTGTGCAGTTTGGTTTTGATTTGGGCGTTTTGTCCTAAATATAGTCTGCAATGATCTGTTTGTGTTAGTCTGTGATCCATCGTGTGAAAACAGTATTCTGAAATTTTTATAGGAAACTATGGAAGTGGAAATTACAATGATTTTGGGAATTACAATCAGCAACCTTCCAACTATGGTCCAATGAAGAGTGGAAACTTTGGTGGTAGCAGGAATATGGGGGGACCATATGGTGGAGGTAAGATAAGTGTTGATTTGATTGTAACTTGGCTAATGGCTTGGGAACACTTTGATTAGACCATGAAATCGGGGGGAAATAAAATATCGAGGGAATGGAATGGTGCAGCTCCTGTTGAAAGAAAAATACTTTAGTACTCACAGGATAGGTGTTTTTCAGCATGCGTGGTACCTGTAATTTCCTTGTTAGATTACAAGAAAGCAGTGAGATTGCTAAACTCCACATGGCAGATAGGTATCATTTTATATGATTCAAATCTTCTGTTGAAGCCATAGGTTGTTATAAGGGACCAAATATAAATTTTACTCTTTTAAAAAGAATGAACTTCAGTAAAATGCCTTTTAAAAAGTCAGGTATCTGACTATAGGAGACCTGATGTTTTGTTTTTCTTGACTCAATTCTAGGAAACTATGGTCCAGGAGGCAGTGGAGGAAGTGGGGGTTATGGAGGAAGAAGCAGATATTGAGCTTCTTCCCATTGCCATGGGTAAGTAGCTTTTGAGTTTTATGATTATTATGTTGTCTTGGGGAGACCTAGCTGCCAGGAATAAAAGCTTTTAAGGAACATGTTATCTTTCCTTAAAATCTGGATAGATGGATAATATCATAACCTATTTTTTTTTTACTCTTTACTTCTGTTGAAACAGGCTTCACTGTATAAATAGGAGAGGATGAGAGCCCAGAGGTAACAGAACAGCTTCAGGTTATCGAAATAACAATGTTAAGGAAACTCTTATCTCAGTCATGCATAAATATGCAGTGATATGGCAGAAGACACCAGAGCAGATGCAGAGAGCCATTTTGTGAATGGATTGGATTATTTAATAACATTACCTTACTGTGGAGGAAGGATTGTAAAAAAAAATGCCTTTGAGACAGTTTCTTAGCTTTTTAATTGTTGTTTCTTTCTAGTGGTCTTTGTAAGAGTGTAGAAGCATTCCTTCTTTGATAATGTTAAATTTGTAAGTTTCAGGTGACATGTGAAACCTTTTTTAAGATTTTTCTCAAAGTTTTGAAAAGCTATTAGCCAGGATCATGGTGTAATAAGACATAACGTTTTACCTTTAAAATTTTAAGTGCGTGTGTAGAGTTAAGAAGCTGTTGTACATTTATGATTTAATAAAATAATTCTAAAGGAAATTGTGTAATTATAGACTTTTTATTTTAAATAAGTTAAGGAGTGGGTAGTATGATTAAGGTCCATTGCAAAGTTGTTGTTGATATTTGTGTAAGATAAATGCCGGTCAGATCATAAGTGTGTTGCCTGCGATTCATCAGGATTAAATTACCTAGATAACTGAAGGGATATCTCTGCAAGGAGAAACACCTTTTTAGATCTTTTAGATGCTGCTTCTTCAATGCAAGGAAAGGAAATAACCCCAGCGAGGTACTCTTCAGGGATACAGGTCTAGTACAAGAGAACTCTTGACGGCTACTAAGTTCAGCCAGTCTTAAAAAACTGTGCTGTTTCTACAAAGCTTTAACTACAGTAGTTTATAAGGATGCCAACGAAAGCTGAGGGTGTAGAGCAAAATAGTTCTAAGCTTCAGTTAAACTTCTTTAGGTAAGATCTCATTTACTTTTCCTTTCTTAATTTCCCCCCCAAAGATAAACTAATACACTTCAATGGTCTTTCAGTTTAGTGGTTCTTACGTAGTTTAACATAGCTATAAATTGAGTTTAACCATATATAAACTCAAGAGAGTAATTTTATAAACCCTGTTTTCCAGTCTGTCGTTTATTTTGGTTGTTTTTTTTCCCCTTTTTTTCCTTCTTTCCCATTCCCCCTCCCCCTGTGAAGATTTAGGTGCTTAACATATCATTTTTTTCCCTGCTGGAATTTAGCATTGCCCTGAACCATGGACAAGCATATTCTGCTGCCACAAAGACTGTAACAAGTGCTTCATTTCAACAGCTGAGGCAAGCCCAGTGAATCATTAAATAAAGCTTTTCTTGGTTCCTTCAGTGATGTTGATAGTCAAATGGTAGGTAAAAGTTAGGCTGCAAGTTAAATATATCATGAAATTTCCCATCATTAGACTTCTGTTTTCACATTTCTTGGATCAAACGTTTGGACCAAAATTAGGCATTTTACTAAAAATTCTTTTTCCCCTTTTGCTTGATAATGGTTTTAGCTTTATGTGCCTGTCAGGATGAGACTGAGAAGGTAAATAAATGTAAGGCCTTTTTCTGACAAGCTTATCCTTAAGACTACATCCTATATATGTACTCAGTGTACTCAGCAACTGAAGACTTGAGTTTAACCTTCAGTCCCCTCTTTACCATAGGAGAGATGTAGGCTGGGATCTTTAAGAAACATTTGATCCCTAGCTTTTCAGTAATGTGACAGACAGTGCATACAGTACTAGTCTTTGATACTAAGATCACAACCAGAGTTTATTTAGGTTATTCAGACAAACATGATAAACTTCTTCAGATACTCTTTTTTTCCTTTGGCAGGAAGGTGTCTTGCTGCAGGTAACTAATGAAGAAGTGGTCAACCACAGAATCTTCAAGAAATAAGAAATTCTGTACCATCTGAAAGTAGTTATTGTTGGTGCCTTCATTTTTAAAAGCACATTTTTTTAAAGATTATAAAGGGAAATGTTTTCTGATAAAATACAAACTTTAGTACAGGTTCTTAAGATCGATTAATTACAGATTTGAGTATTGTTTGTAAGAGTAAACCTCAGGTGAGCTAGAGCTTAATGTGTCGTGTTTTAAAATTAGGTTTTGTGAGTAGACTTACAATTCTATTTTAAATATAAAGTTTATAAAATAAATACTTTTGTATTCAAATACTTGGTGTAGTATCTACACATACAATGTGAATTCTGTTCTACATACTATATACAGAAGGATTGCCAGACATACCCTAGGTTTTGAAAAATTTCACAAAACTTCATAATGCCATTTTTACTTGCTAGGCAAATGAGAAGCATTGTAGACATTATTGGCTGTCTCTAATAAAATGCCATTCTTTGTACATTGTATATTCAGCGTTTACTGCTATAATTTCTGGCTTCTGTGGTACATAGTGCTGGTAGTGGTGGTTAAAACGATCAGCTGCAGACTGGGTCCAAGTCAGTTCAAGTCTGAATACATCAGTCCAGCTCCATTTCACCATGGATAGCAGCAGTTGTATTGAACACAGTGGGCAAACCAATTTTATTAGACATGTATGCTATGAGGTTGTTGAGGCTTCTTGGGTAACAAAGAATTTGGGTCTTAGAAAATGATTCCGTATATAGCACAAACTTTCAATTGCCTGTTTAACACACATACTTTCCCCAGATTGACTTCACTTACATGTTCATAGAAATACGATGGGTGTTACTGGCTGTTTGGGACAGGTATTTTCCCTGTGTTGTGGTATTTTGAGCTGAGATTTAAGCTAATTTTGGCATAATCCAGGACGAGTTTTTTTCCCCTGAAATTAAAGCAAGTTCTCAAAAATGAAAGTGAGTACTAGCAACTGTTGGCAATGTTGACAAAAAAGGAACATTAAAAATTGGTGTATACCTGTTGAGAGTAAGAATAGTAGTTAAAGTCTCAAGGTGACTAATGTTTTCCAGTTGTTGGCTTCCAAATATGTAAAATCCTACATGTCCATTGGTATATGAATCATGGGGAGATAGGATTCTTTTGTCAGTGAGCATGTGCCTTTCTTACAGCATTTTCCTTTACATAATTGAATGGTTAAGGTTTAGAGATAATGTGGCAAACTCTGGTGCTGAGCTGAAGGGAAACCAGTATCAAATATAAAACTGACGATAATGACTATATGAGGGTGTTCAACTTGGTTACCAGTTTAAAAGACAGCCTGCAGCCCGGTGTGACCACACTATTTGAATTTGAACTACTAGTGAGCCATTTCAAAATTAAATGTTTGAAACCAGCTATGTAAATTTAGTACAGTAGGAAAGAAAAGATGCACTGTTAAGTGTTCAATACAGTATCTGGGAATACATCTGGAGCATTATGGACAAACTCCACCCCACTTTAATGAACTCATCCTGTTTGATCAGATTGTATGGGATTGACTTGGTATATAAGATGAGACTGGCCAGTTGGGTAGATGTCAAGCTGCAGTGGGCTAAATCATACTACCTTGAGATTAGTTAAGACTGAAGGTTAATGTCAGGTATCTACTTTGCTGACCAGCTAATATCCAGTGTGGTAGTGCTCCCATCCCCCCAGCCTGCTAGGTTGCCTCCCAAAACTGTAAAATTTGCTGAGGTAGGTGAATTCCATCACATCCAGATCGCATTTTTGTAGTCAAGAATGAGATATTCCTGGAACTTATATACAATTAGGCCTGGTTACTTGCTTATCCTCATTTGACAATTTACATTTAATAGGGGTTTCAGAGTATTGAGTGTGGTTATTTAAGGCTGGGAGTTTATTCTTCTGGGAGCTGAATTCATGGCTTGCAGCACATAGCCAATCTGCTCAATCTCTTGACATTCTGTGTGCCCTTCCCCACATAACACTGGTAGAATGGGTGCTATGCTCCCTATCCAGCCTTGAACTCAACAATTAAATTGTACTCTGGTCTTTGTGGACCTGTACCAAAATTGGCATTGCTTCAAAAAATGTCCAGACTGTCCAGCATTTAAGTTAGGGCATTTGCCTTGTATGTGGCCAACTAGGGTTTGATCCCCTAACATTCCCACATTCCCCTAAAACAGTGCTTCTCAATTACTTTATCATGCCCTCCCTCCAGGAAGAAGAAAACATTTCGTGCCCCCCCCCATGACTGTAAACAGTATATTTAAAAAAGTGTTAACCTGCAAAACAAAAAATATATAAAATAATTTGAGCTGATTTTTTTTTTTTTAATTAGAGGTGATGTCTGGATTAATGGCTACAATAAGCACGTAGTGCTTATTTCTAAGTGGGGTTTGAAGCAGGACACAGCAACTTGGCTCCAGAGACAAACACAGAGGCTTTGCTTTGCTTGTTATGAAGGTGTTTGCCGGAGGTCAAGCGCGCGCCCCCCCCCCCCACGCATCCCACTATTTGAGAAGTACTGCCCTAGAGTGAATCACATTGTGAGTGAAGGGTCAACAGAGTAAGCACAGCTGTGTGATTCCCTCAGATTGGTTAGCATCTTTTGTAGAGCAAGGAATTCCTAGTGACTACAAAAGCCTAAATACCTGGGACAGGCAGCTTGGGTGCTAGGGAAGGTATTATAAACAGTCCTTTAAGAGTAAACGGATAAAACCTTGAGGGAATGCCATGCCAAGCAAAGTTGGGAACATTTGTTAATAAAACTAAAGAATGTCAAATACAGGTAATACGGTAGTTTTTCTTTGGAGACCCACACCATTACTGGGAAAACTTGGTTATAAATGATTTTTCAGTAACATCTGACAAGCTTTGTTTCTAAAATCTGACAAATAATTTACTAGGCCAGTATATGGGTTTTTTTTTTTCCAGGTACAGTTCTTTTAATCAATTTTTAACCTCAGTTAAAAATCACTGGTATTCCCAGGTACCTTGGTTTTGCTTAAGTTAAATATTAAGTTTTCTTATTAAGAGGCCAGTGTTAAAGTCAGTCTCAATTTTTTACAACTATAGAGACCCATTTAAATACATAAACACCACAGTATACAGTACATACTTACCTAACATGTATGAAGCCCAGGTTTATTCACCAGCACCAGGAAACAGTTTTGGCACGTTGCTTTAATTGGCTGTTTAAGATGTAATATATAACATTCAATAAATCCAGGGAATTCTTCAGTTTAGCACTTAGTTGGCTTCAAGTTGACTGTGATTTTGAAAATATTAACAGTTGCTTTATTTACTCAGAATTTGTATTCCTGAATAGTTGTAAAATATCTGAGTTGAGTTTGCTTAAGAAATGAGGGAAACGTAACATTTTACACATTTAAATAACGCTGCAAAGTTAACATTAATATGTAAAAATCACCACTTTTGAAAATCTGACGTGGCCGGAGAGGTGGCTTATAGAGGTAAGGTGTGGTGTGTCTGCCTTGCAGGTGCTAGCCTTGAACGGAAGGCAGTTCTATCCCCTGGTGTCCCATATGGTCCCCCCAAGTCAGGAGCGATTTCTGAGAGCATGGCCAGGAGTAACCCGAGTGTCAATGGGTGTGGCCCAAAAACAAAAACAAAAAATGAAAACCTTGAAGATTTCAGTGCTTAGAACCTTGAAGTAACTACTTTGCATTTCAAGAATTTGCTTTTGAAGTAAACTTCCAAAAAATGGCTACCAACATGGATAACCTATGTACATAATTTTTGAATCTTGCTTGTAATGCATTAGGAGGACTCCTCGAAAAGCTGTGGCTTCTACCAAATTTCACATCTGGTCTTGAACTCCTAAGCTAATCCCGATAAGCTTCAAAATGAGCTTTACAGAGCAATTCAAGTACTAGTCCTTTTATATAATACTTTTTTTTTTTTTTTGAGTTAACCTCGAAACCCTACCAGTGGTTTCTAACTGATCTCTCATAAATTAGTTTCAGAAAGTCACTTAGGCATTTTAGTGGGATCCATCTTAAGTTGTCATTTTTTTCGTTTTCCCTTTTGGTTTTCCTTTTTGTGGCCTGAAGTCATCAGTTCCTTGGGTACAATCAAAACGCTTCCATCATGGTTACACTGAAGAGCATACTGATTTGGATTGACTGGCTGGCCTTCATCATCTCGTAGCCAACTAAAGACATCCTGATAAAGGCTATGCAGTTTTTGTTTCATCATGTTAATAGCTCTATTATATTGGGCTTTCTCTCTCTCGAGGTCTTCCTTCTTTGCTTCTAAACTGCATACATCATTTTCCAGATTCAATATTATGTCCAGTTTACGCTTGCGACAGTTCTGGGCAGCAACTTTATTTTTACCCCTCCTTCTTATGTCACGGATGAGGGACACCTGCAAATCTGTCAGGTAGTTCCTGCTCAGCATACTATTGAAAGAATCAACAGGCATACGGACAATTTCTTCTACAGAGAAAGGGATGTGCAGAGCTTTAACACGCCGTTCATCCCGGCTTAAATTCCGGTCTGTGTCATTGAAGTATTTACTTAATTTCTGGGATTTCCCGGGCCATGAAAAGGATTCAGAAGTGGATTCCAGTGAATTTGATTGTAAGTGGTAAGTGTGGTTGTGAAACACATGTTGCAATGCAAGGTCTCCATTAAGACCAGAGTCAAAGTCACTCCCGTGATTCATGTGACAAAGCTTACTTGGCTCTGGGGAGTAACCACCAACAGCGCCTTCTACTTCTGAGTCTTGGTAGGAAGCAGATTCGAGGTCGCTAATATAGCTTAGAGCCCCTTCAAATGTAGAGTGTAAGGAACCAGCTTTGGTGATGGAGCTGCTATTGTGACTGGAATTTAAGGAAAGTCCAGAATCAGAATCTGGTTCTTCAAAAAGCTTAGATGCTTCCATTATATCGAAACCTCCTTCTGGGGCCAAGGACATTAAGTTTATCTCCCCAAATATGTTTATATCCAGATCACACTGAAGGTCTTGACTTGGTACATTCATCTGATTTTCATAGGGAAAAAGGCCTGTCCAGTTAGTTCCAGAAAAGGTCTGTTCAGGATTGGTAGTTGGAGAATTAAACTGTAGAAATGGTTCTTGCGGCTGCAAAGCTCTTGCTGCTGGATCTCTTCTGAATGTACTGTCTGTCGGACATCGCAGCATGGCTTCATGGAGGCTCACATCTTGACTTATAGCCTGGCTAAAGTTGATATTATGTACTGAAAAATTCATGCCATCATTAAGACTTCCAAGAAGAGTATCTCCTGGTGAGAGAGCCTAAAAAGGGAAGGGGGGGATAAAAGCACTTGAGATACATTTGACCCTACTTCAGCAGCAATGCTTAGTCTTTCCTAATATGTCAATTACTCTGAATACTATTGGCAATGAAAAAAAGAATTTTTTTTTTTTGGTTTTTGGGCCACACTGGCAGTACTCCGGGTTACACCTGGCTATCTGCTCAGAAATAGCTCCAGGCAGGCAGAGGGGCGGGGTGGGGGGGTAGGAGGGTAGGGGAAGAGTGCAGTGAGTGGCTGCAGTGCATGTTTTGCATGCAGATGATGCCTAGTTCCCCACCCCCCACTCTTCACCAGTATCAAGTATAGTCCAAGAAACCAAAACAAGGGGCCAGAGAGATAGCACAGCAGTAGGGCATTTGCCTTGCATGCAGCCGACCCAGAAGAGAGAGTGGTTTGAATCCCAGCATTCTATATGGTCCCGTGCCTGGCACGAGTAACCCCTGAGCACTACGTGACCCAAAAAAAAAAATAAATAAATAAATAAATAATGAAACTGAAACAAAACCAAAAAAATCACAGGTAATATCAATGATACGAAGTTAAAGTAGAACAAACTTCGATTAATGAAAACTTATCTTTAAAATACGCAAAAATAGAGCTTGATTAGGTGAGTCTTAAAAGTGATGAATATCTTTTTTTTTTTGGTTTTTGGGCCACACCCAGTGACGCTCAGGGGTTACTCCTGGTTATGGGCTCAGAAGTCGCCCCTGGCCTGGGGGACCATATGGGGCACGGGGGATCGAACTGCGGTCCGTCCAAGACTAGCGCGGTAAGGCAGGCACC
>PVKC010031931.1:0-14418 GCA_004027635.1 Crocidura indochinensis | reverse complement strand
AAAAAAAAAAAAAAAAAAAAAAAAAAAAAAAAAAAAAAAAAAAAAAAAAAAAAAAAAAAAAAAAAAAAAAAAAAAAAAAAAAAAAAAGAAAAGAAAAGAAAAAAAAAGAAGTAAGAAATGTAGAATGGGCACTAATTAATCAATAACCTAAATAAGGAGAATCAGAGCACATAATCCAAAATATATCCATAAAAATAACATGTGACACTAAAGAAAATAATACTAATTTTTGTAATAAAACATTTAGATGAAAATAAGGTTAAGAAGACTTTTTGAGTGAAATATGCACACAATTAATAACTGGCTTCCTATTATAAAGTTACAAAACCTTGAGTAGTAATTCAGTTTACTTTACTTAGCAATTTTATCAGACAATATTCTGATAACATAACCACCTTATTTTAGATAGTAATTTTTAGAGGTCAAAGCGTTAGTAAAGTCAGTGCTTGCCTTGCATGTGTCCATGTCAGGTTTGATGCCTGTCATCTATATGTTTTTGTGAACACTGGGCAAGACTGCTTCTGAGCATAGAGTCAGGAGTAATATGGATCTACCTTCACAAAAGTATCTTTCAGTATGTCTGTTTATCTGTCTATAAATCTGTCCATATATCTATCTATTCAAATCACATTGTTTAGGTGTCATAATAAAGAAACAATTTTGGTTTCAGGTACATAAGGAAGGTTTCATTTTGAAAAGTGTAAATAATGCATGTTAAAAAGACAAGCAATTTGTTATGCTTTCTATATCAATAAATTAATATTAAGAATGTAACTTGTGTGCAGTTTTTTGGCATGGCAAGGCAAGAGACTTAATAAAACAAAGTATTTCTCTTATATTTTAACAGTTAAAGTTATCAGTCATTTACATCATAAGTAAAATGAGGTACATATGAATATAAGTGGAGATAAAATTTTATTTTTCTAGAACAGAAAGATAAATAAAAGAGTTAAAAAACAAGCTTTGCAAATAGAATCCTAAACATTTTTCCAAAAATATTTTTCTCTCCTCCAAATACCTACATGAGTATTCCTCAAGATAGTAAAATATTATGGAATGGTAAAAAGAAAAATTATCGTTTTGAGTGAATTCTCTAGGCCAAGAATTGATTTAGAATTTAAGGTCTTATAATATGTGTTCTGTACTTATGACAAGTTTATAGATTAGAAAACTGGCTTTCTAAATCTATAGTTATAACTTATACTTACATGGCATGAAAATCTCAGTACAAGTATTAAAATAGTACAGCAAAAATTATAGTACATCAGTATATATATATATATATTATATTTTAAATTTTTGCATAGAGGACCATTATCTAGCAGAATCTACATTTGTGCAGTATAAACTAGGTTCCATTTATTACTTATAATAATAAGTACTGAATTACTGTTTGTTTACATGAATGTCTTCTTTGCTAATGTCTCCAAACAAATAGCATTGCAATAACATTTTTCAGTTATAGAGACAAATAGGCCTTGTAATGTAGATTGTTGCTTGTATTTATTTAATTGGTATTTGGTAATAAGAATATTATAATTATTTTTAGCTCCTTCCTAGTAAATATACCCCATTCTTAATAATGAATGTATGTCTAGGTAAGGATCATTATACTTCAGCCTTAGTAAGGTGCCAACTAAAATCTGAAGCTAAATACCCAATACTCCAACTTTAAATTCCTGTTCTTGCAACAATGAAATGGAAGGCAAGAGGCTATGGATCTATTAAGAGGTCAGAATTAATGGTAGGTAGTCTATCTCAAATCAATATTAAATCCTAGCACACCAAATGATCCCCAATACTCACCAAAGTGATCCCAAAAATATAGCAATGAGTAAACTTTAGGAAAAATGGATGAGTAGACAAATTCTAAAAATAGAAGTTAAAATTAAAAGCTAAACAAACCAAAGGAATCCTTTGTCACAAATATTGTAAATAATGGGTAATCAGATAGTGCTATTACTACTAATAATAATGATTAGACATTTGTGTGTGGAAAATTTGGACAATATGATAAAATGAGAATTCCATAATAACTTTTTCTGGGGGGGATTGGGGCCACACCTGGTGATTCTCAGGGGTTATCCCTGATTTGCACTCGAAATCACTTCTGGCTGGGGGTGGATCAGATGGAATACCAGGGGATCCAACCAGGCTCTGTCCTAGGTCAGTCACATGCAAGGCAAACACCCTATCACTGCACCACCGCTTGAACCCCATAATAACTATTTTTGAAACATTTTTATCATGTCTTCCTTGGGTGTGCATATTATTTTCATTAGAAAGTTTTTTCATAACAACATAATGCTTTATAATTCAAATATGCCTGAGACCACCTACTGCAGAAAATGAACAGAAAAACAGAATAAAATTATGATTTTTTTCCTTTGCTGAGTACATCATAATTTAACTAATATCTATGTGCTGATATAAATCAATATCATCTTGGATTATACTGATGATAATTTAGATGATTAATACAGAAATACAATGAAATTATCTATATAATTTCCTTCAACGTGCAAATCTTCTTAGTTTCATGGAAGCAAAGATCAACAAATGGAACTACATCAAACTGAGAAGCTTTGCACTTCACAGGAAATAGTGATTAGGATACAAAGGTAGCCTATGGAATGGATGGAAATAGTCACCCAATACCCATCAGGTAAGGGGTTACTATCTACAATATTCAATATATATATATATATATACACACAATTATTTTTACAATTTTACAATTTGTATTTTGTATTGTACAAAATAGTGCTGCAATAAATAAAGGCACGCAGAAGGCATTTTTGTATTGTGTTTTTGTGTTCATGAGTTTTATCCTACTATTGATACTGCTGAGTCATATGGAAACTCAATTTCTAGCTTTTTGAGGAATATCCATATTGTTTTCCAAAAAGGTTGAACAGTATGTATTGCCACCAGCAGTGAAAGAAAGTCCTTTCTCTTTGCATCCATCCAGCACTTGTTCATTTTCTTTGGTTATTTGTGGCAAGCTCTCTGAAATGTGATATCTATTTTATCTCCCTGATAATCAGTGATATAGTGCATTTTTATGTAACATTTGGCTATCTGTAATTGTTTTTGAAGAAATGTCTATTTATTTCCTCTCCCCATATTTGATAGGATTGGATGTTTGTTCCTTATATGTAAAGTTCAATCAGTGAATAACTGAAAGACAGAATCATTATTGGTAAAACTGTATTTGTTATTTAAGTTTACTCTAATAGTATGCACACTTAGAATTGTGACAAATCACTTTCACTATCTAGATGCCTGATGAACTGTTTTTATATAAATACCATCAATATTAAATATTATAATGTACTTAAAAGCTCAAATACTATGTAGCACATATGAATAATTCAATGAAATGTATCTTTTTATTGACAAAAATTGGTTAAGCACCCTGTAGTATTGAACAGTTATAAATAAATTCAGCAAAATAAATCTGTAAACACCATTGTGATTATTTCTAATAGCAATTTATCAAATAAACTATTAACAATAAAAATGGAAAATTTCTATAAAATTGTTAGAAAAATTTACCAAGAATATTATGTAATATCAAGACACTTAAAAATGATATTTTATTATGCCATATAACAAACACAGACCATGGACCAGGGACATAGTCAAGTGATTTAAGTAGGCAGCTTGTATCAGGACAAATTTTGATTTCTAGTACTCATGCTTCATTTAGCATCATTGTGTAAATTGTTGGAAGCACCAAAACACCAAATAACATTATTTGAAGAGTCATATTACAAGGTCCTAACATTGAATCAACAAGTCCAGTTGGCCAGATTTTATTGTGAATAACCTCTGGGTCATTTAGTACTTCTTGGCCCCTCTGCTCCAAATAAAAGTCAGACACTCCTGAAAAATCAAAAATTAGGAAATATTTCTAAACATAGTTGTATATATTACACACATATATGTAGGTAAAATGTGTTTGTAAAAATATTGCTTAATACTTAATAGATTTTATTTCATGCAAACACACAAAATGCATCATCTTTTAACAATAACATATTATGACAACTCAATGAAGTCTATTAATCACTTATACAATTTTGTTATTTTACGTAGAACCCATGTTTTAATGATTTAAATCTAGAGTAGGTCTGAAAACCTAAAAACCATGAAGACTAAGAACAGATCGATATTGTAGGTCACAAGTCAGATATATTGAGTAATGCATTGCTACCTATAGAATTAGCTACTATTTCAATTTTTACTAACTTTCATTATATTTTAAACTATTTAATATTCTTTTCTTTAAAGAAAGAGATTAGAGCAATATCTTCTTTATGGTACACAGAAGGAAATTCAAATCGTTATTCCAAAATTTTTGGTCAAGGACATGGATTAGTGATAAAACTGTGCAATGTGAGTACCAGAGTTTGATCCTAGGTACCCCAAACACAGCACCCTTTCCCCAAAATAATTGACAAGTATTTTGCTTTAATTCCATTATATTCTCTTCGCATTTTGTTCGGTTGCACATGAACTAAAAATGTTTTCTGCAGCTTTATAAAATTATTTCTTTATTCTTAGTGAATGAATGAATTAAAAACTCAATTTTGTTTAATTTTAACAGTGATTTATTAATAATAATTGCCAGTGAGATAAACTTTAAAACAATAGGACTCAGTTTTACCACAGAAAGAATTTCAAGCATATGGCTTTGAATGATTTACTATCCAAGGAAATTTGGTAGCTATATTATCAAGACCCTTATCCAAAGCATGTAAATATGTTTTAATAAACCTCTTACCTAATTTTCTTCTAAATTTCTACCCTGTCCTTTCTTTTAACCAAATGAGACTCTGGGCAGGAGAGAAAATGTAGTGAGTAAGTTCTTGACTTGATTAACAGTTTAAATTCTGATACCATTCATAGTCCTTTGAACTCAGCCATTCATGAGAACTGTTAGTGTGGCCCAATGGTCAAAAACAATAAAGTGAAAAAAAATGCAATCTATTTATTTTAGTTTTGTCAGTCAAATTGTCATTTATACATATATAGTATTTTGATGTTTTTAATTCAGGCTTGATTTTTGAGTTGATTGCCCTAAAGATGTTGCCAGTTTCATTTATGTGTGAAAAAGTCATTTCTGCCTACGAACTATATTGGTTTTTTCAGAAATGAAATGCTATCTGAAAAAAATCCTGTGTTACCACTGCAACCTGGAAGATCACTGGCATAGTAGGCAGTCCTGAGAGCTGAATAGCCAATACTTAAAATCTAGAGTAGGTCTGAAAGCCTAAAAACCATGAAGACTAAGAACAGATCAATATTGTAGGTCACAAGTCAGATATATTGAGGCAAATACCTTACTTCACTTTCTGTTTTTCAAACTCTCAAACAATTACATATTGCAAGGCAACTTTTTTATTCAGTCTACCAATACAAATGCGAACATCTTCTTCATTCTCAGTGGCACACCCAGAGGAGATGATTAGCCAGATTGCTTAGCATCTCCTGATACATTCAAATCGACACACAAAATTAACTACAACAAATGAACTAAAATTAGAAGATAATAGATGAGAATAATAGTGAACAAATCAACAAACGTACCGATCTTCTAAAGTGAAGAGTTGAGAATGTAGTTAAGTAGCTGTCTAGAGAAGCATTAAAGAATTATAGACTGCATGTCTTCCACATTGAAGAAAATAAGGTTGACAAATTTCTGCGTTTAGCCGAACGATTTATTTGCTAAAAGCAACATCCAGCAGGTAGAAACAGCAGAGGAGAAAGAAAATGCATTTTAGTACAAGACTAAAATTTTAATGTTACTTTCTTAAAATACAAAAGTAAATAAATTCACAACAACTAGCACTGTAAATAAGCTATCACAGGATTCTACATTAGCCTACATAAGAGTAGGAAAAAAAAAGGAATACAGTAAAGTTTAAATGAAACCTGTTTTATTTTCACTCTGTTGACTGACTCTATTTTGTAGTACAAAGTACAGGGACATCTGATAGGGTAAATGTTTCTGACTAATTCAAGCTAATTTCTACCATAATTAACACTAAGAACTGTGATTATATGCGTATAACCCACATTACTGCTATAAAGGGAATGGAAGAAAACAATGAATATATTGGGTGTGATTATGATTTAATGGTACTAGGAACTAGTATACTGACCTGTGGGTTGATTTCAACTATTCCCTGTTTACATGAATAAGTTTTATTAGAACATAATCAGACTTGTTCCTCAATATATTTCTCTATGAGTATTTTTCTTATTAACAGCAGAGTTCAATGCTCACAAGAGCAACAGCAGAGCAGGTAGAGACTAAAACATTTACAATCTTGTCTTTTACAGAAAATTGCTTCTATATTTCATGTGTATATTAGACTGGAAAACTGCAATTTATTAAACAAACTGATCATTGTGAGTCACAAACTTATCAGAATCAAGGAGGTTTTTTTAAGGACTGAAGGTGATCAATAAAAATTCTATAATATAAATAGAATTGTTCACTATACATCTAAATTTTTGCTATAAATAACTGCTTAACTTTCAAACTGAAAGTAAAAAAATAGTATCTGCAATAAGAAGTATAAGATAATTTTATTACATATATTTCATTTATGTGTGAGTACCACTCAGTATGTAAGTGTGTGTGTGTGAGTATGTGTGTGTGTATGTGTGCGTGTGATAAAATAAAATTTACTCTGCAAGGAAAATGAGGGCTAGAGTTTCAGAGGAAATTAGAATCTAATAAATATATTTTTACACATACTCAGAAGAGGTTCTTTAAAATACTTTGCAATAAAATACTCTAAGACGAATAGGCTGTCTTATCCTAAAGCATTACCACTTCACACAAAAAAGTAATAATGTTAGTTAAATTAAAGTGAAACTGCTTCTCAAGGTTATTACATTTTAATATAAAACACACTAATAGGTATTTAGCTGAGCTAATATAATAGATTCTATGGGGACTAATTAAAACTTAAGCAAAGAAAAATATTGACTGGTGTGACACTTAATTCAACTTTAACAAGCAGAGTATGCCAAATGCTGTGCAAATCACTGGGAAAAAAATTAGTAAACATAAATGTGTCCTACAGCAACACATAATAACATGAGAAAAACAAACTAATAATAAATTAAATAAAATTAATATTATAAAATAAATTAGTAACAAGACAAATTATTATATTATAACTACTTTATGACAACTTTATTCCATGAAAAATGAATATCATAGATGGCTTCACAATTTGTCCTTTGTTCTTTCTGAAAATATTTACTATAGTGATGGATATTCATATGAAAATTTATATGATACAGGCACTCTAAAAACTTCAGTGAAAATACTATTTATATGTATTTGGGGAAAATGATTTTTATAGTAGATTACTAAAATCTACTATATCAAATTATATTTCCAAATACTTTAAATAATAATTGAGGTTAAAGTGAATAGTTTAAATATATTAAATAAAAAATAACTGATAAAGCAGCTAATGCAGACAATTGTGTTAATTAAATCTTTAGAATATTTAGATCTTCATAATTAGTTATTTGCTTTTTAAAGTAATGTGATTTGCTATACAAAAATGTGCATTTATTTCCTTGACTACCATTTAAATATTTTTTACTAACTTAATTTCTCCTGTGCTTTTCAGAACTTAGTCTGATAGATAAAATACTATAATTTCCTCAAAGTAAATAAATATAATATGTACATCTTGATCTGTATCTTCAGTGAATATATTAGCACATGTCTAAAAAGGAATTAGATGATTAACATAAGATGTATTTCAATGGGGGTATTACTGTAGAATATCTTTATATTCCAAATTTACTCAACTGAGTCTTAAAAGTAGAAGAGAAAAACAGAATTCTGTTTAAGATCACAATTTAGAGTGTACAAAATACTTTTACTAGCTTTGAAAATTTTAGAAGACCATAGTCCAAGACATGCATATGGCATAAAGAAATAGAAAATTCCCGTCAACTATCAATAAAATGGAGATTTAATCTCATAGTTATGAATTCTCCTTGGCCTTTAATAAAAAAAGTTTAGTCTTACATAATTCTTAGTTTTATTACTGAGAACATTATACATAATTTCTAATTTGGAATATATAAAGAAATAAATGAATAGTATTTGAAGTCAATGAAATTGGAACTATTTATAGTAGTTACAGTTTTTATAACTACTATTTATAGTAATTACTTACTCATTATCTCTCCTTCATTTGAAGCCAACCATATACTGATCATATTTTCTTAAAACTCTAAAAAAAATTTAAGGTTAAATGAAATGTTTTAAAGTAGCTCTGCCAAAACAATGTTAGATATGTTGAATAAATAAGCTAACCTGATAATGGATTTGTGTATTTCTCTAATCTAAAACAAAGAGTCAGTATGTATTAAGTGATAAACAAAAATTCTTTACTACTTATATAATGAACCAGATAATGGGCTACTATATACTACTTATTTTTTTCTAATTTTTTTGTTTGTTTTTTTTTTGTCCACACCCATTTGATGCTCAGGGGTTACTCCTGGCTAAGAGCTCAGAAATCGCCCCTGGCTTGGGGGGACCATATGGGACGCTGTGGGATCAAACTGCAGTCCGTTCCTTGGCTAGCACTCGCAAGGCAGACACCTTACCTCTAGCGTCACCTCACCGGCCCCTTATACTACTTATTAAGTATAACACTTTTACTGAATGTTTGTGTTAATTCTTGGAACTAAATTTTGACAAATTTTGAGTCAGAACCTCAAGCATGTGGTAAAGTAAGATGAGAAACCATACTGGTTTTTCTTTCTACTTTTCAATAAAAAATTGATACATAAGCCTGCATATTACTTTTCTTGATTTTTATGCAAAAGCTAGCAAAATTATCCATTGCTAAATAGAAGTATTCGATAATGACAAGTAGAAACCAACTTTGAAGAATAATCAAAAGAGCAGGGTTTGAGGAGTCTGAGAAAGGGAAGAAGTGGAAAGGAATTTAGAATAAAGGTGGAGGATCTTTAAACACTGGTGGAGAGATTGATCAGGACTATTAACACATTTTAATTATTTCAATAACATTTCAAAGTATTAAACTTCTATAGCAGACCATCTTTGACTAATCAGAGACCCCATAGAAAAATTAATATCAATTTTTAAAAAAATTGCTTAATATATATTCCAACTACCTCATCCACTTTAAATACTAAATGCAGTGCAGTTCAGCTAGAAATTGTTTAAAGCTTTTACATTTGTTTCCATAAAAATTAAGAGCATTGCGCTATTTTCACTAACGTAGGAAATAGCCATTATGCCATTGTTCAACTTCCCGACACAGCATTATATTAACGGTTTCAGCCAATGCATTAAAATAAACAAATAAAATATCTATAGGTTTTTTGATTTGAAAAAAAATTGACATACATATGAAATGGTTATGTAGAGAACAACATAAAAGCAATAATAAATATGTATCAAAGTAAATAAATAAAATTATATGATACAACCTTAAAATATAACTCAAATTTTTCTATATATCAGCAGTGATGAACAATTTTTATTTGTTTATTTGTTTTAGTTTTGGGGCCATACCCAGTGATGCTCAAGGGTTACTCCTAGCTCTGTGCTCAGGAATTGCTCCTGGCTTGTGTGACCATATGGGACACCAGGGTATCAAAATGCGGTCCTTCCTGGGTCAGCTCATGCAAGGCAAATAAATGCCTTATCACTGTGCCACCACTCTGGCCCCAACCAACAATATTTTAAAACTATACCATGGCATGATCAATACCACTAAAACAATGAAAATACTTTGATATAGAGTAAATAGTCTTAAAAATAGTATAGTAATCAGGGCACTTTCTGTGAACACAGGAGACCCAGGTACTATTTCTGATAAGCGACTATAGTTTTCTCCCCACCCCCATCAACCTCTTCCAAGAATAATACTGAGCTGACCCAGGAAGGACCACATTTTGATACCCTGGTGTCCCATATAATTTTGGAATTTGGAGAGGAGGAAAAGACATGAATCTGAGAAACTCAGAAGCTTTTCATGCAGTTAAAATAGCTTTTAAAATAGTGCAATAGTGACTTTATGACTTTCTATCTTTTTCTAAACAAATAGAACTACATGATGCAGAGTCAAATTGCAAACTTCAGCTCTCTATAAAGCAAGGCTAGGACTCTACTACTTTGCTATATCTTTGAAATATTTTTGATGACCTGAATAGTACTACACAACTGAACTGAGTACATAATCACATCATCTCACATAACTAGAATAGCTAGAGCACAGGTGTGAAACTCTCTTAAAGTAAACACCAAGCACACAAAAAAGCAGATAGAATAACCCATTATGGAAATTACATATGCTCTGCATAATATAAAACAATCTAAAGTAAACAATGGTATTTATTATTATTGAATTTATATTGATTTAATAATTGTAAATACTAATTGGTAAATTATTCTGAATTAGTATCTGGCATATGAAGCATACATATATTTAACAATAACTTTTTAATTCATCAAATACTTTTAAAATGCATATCAAAACATGATTGCCAATTGTCTATGAAAATTTCTGATGGGAAACAATTTATTAAATGCATTTAAGTCTGCTTTATATGCAAGTTTCAGTTAGAATGAATAAATTGTGCATTTTTATAGTCATCTCCTAAAATCAATATTGCATGCATTCTCTTTGCATTTCTTATCAAACAAGTATAAATGAATCTTTTAATGTTCCTGCTGTGTTTTGTTATTGTAATGCTGTTGATATTTTTGGTCAGACTAAGCTTGCAAGTAGTATCTCTAGCACTATTTTGCTGTTATAATGTTAGTCTTATTTTTTTTATTTTATGACAATATTTCAAGGATAAACAATCCACTTTCTTTTTGGCAATAAGTGCACTCTAAAATCATTAAAATAAAGGGATCCATTAAAAACAGTAACTGTAATGGTTTGTGTTTTTTCACTCTGAATGATACTGCCAAGCATAGTTACATTAAAGCAGGTAGAGCTTTTAATTCATCTCAAACCACACAGTAAATAGAAAGATGTTTTGCTATCTTACATTTTTCTTTCAGATTTTTCTTTCAGCATTCTCTCCTCGCTGTGATTTATGTATCATTAAATGGAATTGCAATCCTTAATATCTTGTGAAACACTTATTCTAAAGTTCTTAAAATCTATCAGTTCTTATAAAAATGATGAGCAATGTGCTAGGCTCCGTTGAGAATCTATGCAAGTAATTTCAAGCAATGATCTTAAAATAGCTAGTGCACAAATAATTCAAACACATAGTAGAATATAGAAGTGTCATAATTAGCAAAAGTATGTGCTATGGGAGTATAAGAATAAGAAAATTTAAAATCAATTTACATTTGCTAGCTTTTGGAGAATATTCTGATTAGATTTTTTTAATGAGTAATGCTTCTAATGTGCACAAAGGAAAGAAGAGACAAAGGTTATTGGCATAAAAATGTGCAAAATTGGAAAATATATAAATTTTTTAATTTGAAAAAGGTTTGATTTTAAGGTTACAAAATAAATATTTTAATATAATTTTAAGACAAGCAAAGGGAAATAAAAAGAAATGAAATTTGAAACAGGAGATGAATGAATAAACATTTACTATGAATGGACAGAATAAGCATTTCAATTTTAGAGGACCACATAGTAACTTTTTTAACTACTTAGTGCTGCCAATACTGTGTGCCATAGCAATAGTGAACCGGGTTCAAATAAAATGAAGAACTGGACTCAAAATTAGAATCAGTAGGATTTGGAGAGATAGTATAAGAGATTAAGTACATGCCTCCCGTCTCTGGCACCACATGGTTCCTCCAAACAATTTGGGTGCAGCCCTAAAACACTCCTAAGTAGCACAAGGAACTCCTAGGAAGTCCCTGGCACTCCAGAGTCCAACTAGCATCACATATTAAACCACTGGATTCTATTATCTTCTCTTAAGAGTGCTTTCCAGAACTCTCCACAACACAAAAATACAGTAGTTTTTGCCTTGTGCTATTGAGAAAGAAATGATGTTATGTTTCACTGAAGCCAGGGTGATTTCTCCTAGAACAGTGTAGAACTTGATTCATTCGGACATGGATTCCTTTCAGTAACTCTATTATAAACCATAATACCTAACTTTTTATTAAAGATCCTGTCATTAAGACAGGTGGAAGTTTGGGGATCTGAGTGAAACTGGGACTTTGATAGAGGAAAGTTCATAGTGGTGACAGAAGTAGTGTTGGATGGTGCACTGAAACTCAGTCATAAATATTTTTGTAACTCTTGTACAATAGAAAATAAATAACAATTATTAATTTGTATTCTATCATATCAAGTTTCTCTAAATCAACTACAAAAGGAATATGACTGATAGTCAGAATATTTAATTAGAAAATTTTAGATTTGCAGATAATGTCAGTATATCAAGTGTTAATGAAATTAATTGAGTTACTTCACATCTACCAATCTGAAATATAAAACATCTAAAAATAGGAAAAGCTTTTTGTTCCTAAACAAGCAGTTGTTTACGGCAATGATGGCAAGATGTTTCTCTAGAATTTGAGCTTTTTACCATCTAAAGTTTTAGCTATTTTATTAAAGCATTGTGTCTACCATTATCATGCTTCTTAATTGAATATGGAAAACAGAATTGTAACTTTATAGTAATAAAGCATAATTATAGTTGAAAGACAAAAATATAAGCATAGACACCTTCCAATAAAATCTTAAAGAAACAGGTAATTGCTAAATTTGAAACGTCAGTTTCTTGACTCTTTTTAATGATATTTTTTTTTTACTTTTAGTTTTTCTTTCTTTTTTCCTCAGAATTATTTATTTAAATATCTTGATTACATATATGATTGTGATTAGGTTTCAGTCATGTAAAGAACACCCCCTTCACCCGTGCAACATTCCCGCCATCAATGTCCCAAATCTCCCTCCCTCCCAAACCACCTCCACCTGTACTCCAGACAGGCTTTCCAGTTCCCTCATTCATTCACATGATTGTGGTAGTTCTCTTTGTAGTTATTTCTATAACTGCACTCACCACTCTTTGTGGTGAGCTTCATGAAGTGAGCTGGAAGTTCCAGCCCTCCTCTGACTATCTCTGAGGATTGTTGCAAAAATGACTTTTATTTTTCTTAAAAACCATAGATGAGTGAGACTATTCTGCGTCTCTCTCTCTCCCTCTGACTTATTTCATTCAGCATGATAGATTCCATGTACATCCATGTATAGGAAAATTTCATGACTTCATTTCTCCTGACAGCTGCATAATATTTTATTGTGTATATGTACCACAAGTTTCTTTAGTCATTCGTCTGTTGAAGGACATCTTGGTTGTTTCCAGAGCCTGGCTATTGTGAATAGTGCTGCAATAAATATTGGTGTGATGAAGGGGTTTTTGTATTGTATTCTTGTGTTCTTAGGGTATATCCTCAGGAGTGGAATAGCTGGGTCTAATGGGAGCTCAATTTCCAGATTTTGGAGGAATCTTCATATAGCTTTCCATAGAGATTTGACTAGACGGCATTCCTACCAGCAGTGGATAAGATTTCTTTTCTCTCCACATTCCGCTAGCACTTATTGTGCTCATTCTTTGTGATGTGCGCCACTCTCTGTGGTGTGAGGTGGTATCTCATCGTTGACTCCTAGGCCATTACAGAATTTGGTAGAGGATAACAGTTTAGAGCATGTTTGATTTGCATGTGGTAGATTAGCTTCTTCATTTGACATGATATCCTAGGCAGGAATGACTGCAGAGTCAGGATAAGACAAGAGTGAGTCAGATGTTGAACAACAAAATAAAAGAAAATAAGCAAAACCATTTAATTTTATGCAATAGAAAGTCTTAATATGACAATTGGTTCAATAGTACCACAAAAGAGTGTAACAGATAAATTAATCTCAGAAAATTATGAAGATATTATCTTTTTAACTATTTTGCCATGGTTAACACCATGGTTACAAGTGTGTTCATAAGGCAACTATATTCTTCAGTTATAAAGATGTTCATGATTGATTTTTTTTTTTTTTTGGTTTTTGGGTCACACCCGGCAGTGCTCAGGGGTTACTCCTGGCTCCCTGCTCAGAAATTGCTCCTGGCAGGCACGGGGGGCCATATGGGGCACCGGGATTCAAACTGATGACCTTTTGCATGAAAGGCAAACGCCTTACCTCCATGCTATCTCCCGGGCCCCTCATGATTGATTTTTAATCTTACAATGTAAGACATCATTTAAGTGTGAAACTCAGACACAAAATGTGCCCAGTTTCCTGCCTCCTGCCCTCTCTACTTCTTCTTCTTCTTCTTCTTCTTCTTCTTCTTCTTCTTCTTCTTCTTCTTCTTCTTCTTCTTCTTCTTCTTCTTCTTCTTCTTCTTCTTCTTCTT
>PVKC010031930.1:0-14391 GCA_004027635.1 Crocidura indochinensis | reverse complement strand
AGTTGTTAAGAGCATTTGAGTTCCCTTCTGTGCTCTTAGGGAAGTTACTTAAAATCTGTCTGCCTCAGATTAGCAAGTATAATTTCATATAATTTTATAACACCAGTAAACTATACACAAGCTGATGATTGCTACAGGTAGACTAAGAATTCTGGATATTTCTGTAGACTCTTCAGCTCAGCTTGTAAACAGTCAGCAGCTGGCAATATCCTTTCACATGAGTGTTAAATGTCTTAACAGAACCCAGAACTATGAGGTTTAGCTGTATTTCCAACAGCAGACTGAACATGTTCTTTGTGCCAGTATCTGTGTTAGATAGAACAGACAGTGGTGAACAGTATGTATTTCCATTCCTGAAATCAGGCAGCCAAACTTAGAGAGTGATTTTCTCTAAACTTTCAAATGAACCCGGGCTTCCACCAATATTCTGCATTCTTCAAGCATGTGTTTTTGGTTACTTCACCTTTTAAATACACAAAGGACATACTGTATATATATATATACTAACTCATTTTATACTGATTTGGACTTTTTCATGTACCTTTCTTATATGATTATTATGGGTAAGTTGAAGATAAGGGAAGATGAGATTCACAAGAAGGTTAAGCACTATATTGAATGTCACATAGTCACCCAGTTGCAGAGCTAAGGCTAACTAAGTCCAGAAGTCCCCCAGATCAGTGACTTGAACTATTCCTCTGTGTCACTATAATAATTGAGGATAGGTTTTCTAAATATAATTGACAATGTTTAGACTATTTTTGGTGTTACTATAGTTTAACTATATGGCTTGATAAATATATTTAAAATTACATTCAGGGCCAGAGAGAAACTGCAATAGGTAGATTACATGCAAAGCTTGCTTTATATGTGAAAGGCCCAGTTTTCAGGCCTATGGCCAGATGATTCCCAGAGAAGAGCCACCAGTACCACCTGAGCACAAAACCCAGAAATAGCCACTGAGCACTACTGATTCTGGAACAAAAAAGTTAGTAGGGATAAAAAGAATGCAACAAGAATTTCAGAGAAAAAAGCTTCAACAGTTTGGTAGAGTCTTCAATATGGAAATACCTTATAAAATACAAAGTTCATTTAGCTCTAGGGCTTGTGATTGGACAGTAGCTGTCTGATCACATGGAGTCTAAGTTGGGTCCACATGACACATGTTCAGGGTGGGAGGCGACCCTGTATTATAAAATGTATGGGTTCTTCTCCCTAGTAGATAAGAGCTTGTTTCTATACATAAGATTTCCCCCCCTTTTTTTGGAATGTCTTTGCAAAAAAGGAATGGTGCCATGTTATGTTGCTGGTGCATTTGGGGTTAAGAATATCAGGCTACATAATCTCTGTGCCCTGGTGTTTACCTGAGATTTTTATCCCAGGCAAAACTTTTTCTTGTAGATTTTTATAGTAAGCAGAACCCAAACAGGTAAAGTTAAAAAGACAAAGTATATATAAGAAATAAATAAAAATAAAATAAAAATATTTCGAGAAAAATGTAGTAATGTAAGAGTCTATATTAAATTTGGAGATGAGCAGACTCAGAGGTATTATTACAGAGTTATTAAACATATAAAGGAAATATAGACTTCCCTATTGTCCTTTGAGATATTCTTATTGGAGAATGCAATCCAGGGCACATTTTCATCACACACCCTGGTCCTGTTGAGTTTGATAAATGATTGGCAGCAGAAAGGGATCAGGTAGAGTCCTTGTTCTGGGGGTCCTTCTGGAGCTGATTCTGGTATCATGTTATAGTCCACATTTTGGGTGGGGGTGAGAACAAGGGCCACACAACACAACTAAGCAGGAATATTGGTTGTAGTTTCTTGCTGGGGCATGAGGTGTGGAGCTGAGAGGGTCTCCTTTTGTTTTGGGAGCTGGATGATATCTTACTGGGGCAGGAAGTTGGTGACATTATTTTCAGGGTTTTCCTGTGTCCAGAGAAATATCCCCATGTAAATGTCTCCCAACTAGATTTGTCTACCACTGATGGTGAGTGAGTAGCCACTTCCCTCAGTGTTCATACCAGAGCCTTCAGTTCATTAAGGCCTGTCTCCTACTGACTACACTTCTCAGAACATTGAAAAGTCACATTAATGTGGATCACTGCTTCTTTTTGCTACTAGGCAATTGCTTGCCAAATTTCCACTGCCAGAGAGAGAAGATACAGATACCATTTCTAAGTTGGTTTTTATGGTGACTAATAAAATAATGCTTCCCAAACTAAAACAAAAAGACAAACAAATAAACAGCAACAACAATAAAAACCAAAGTTCATACTTAGCACTATGAACCTGCCAGGAGTGATTCTCAAGTAAAGGGTCAGGAGTAATCCCTGAGCACTGCCAATAATGGTCAAAATTTAAAACAAAACAAAAAGATATTGTTATGTAGAGGGCATTATGAATTGAGGATGCCGGGATCGGCGAGGTAGCACAAGTGGTATGGCATATGTCTTGCCAGCACTAACGTAGGACTGACTGAGATTTGACCGCCTGGCATCCCATATGGTCCCCCAAGATAGGAGTGATTTCTGAGCACATAGCCAGGAGTAACCCCTGAGCGTCACCTGGTGTGGCCCAAAAACCAAAACCAAAATAAATAAATAAATAAAGAATTGGGGCCCAGGAGATAGCATGGAGGTAAGGCGTTTGCCTTTCATGCAAAAGGTCATCGGTTCGAATCCTGGTGCCCCATATGGTCCCCCGTGCCTGCCAGGAGCAATTTCTGAGCATGGAGCCAGGAGTAACCCCTGAGCACTGCCGGGTGTGACCCCCCCCCCAAAAAAAAAGAATAGAGGATGTTTCAAAAAGACAGTCTTCAATACGTATTGTCTAAATTTGCTTTCAAGGCATGGATACCTTGAAACACACAATCAGCTGTTATCAGGTAAGAGCAATAGTGAGTAAGGACAACAAAGACTTGTGTTTTCAAAGAGTACAAAGTGGATCAAGAATTGAGCAATACAGAATTAGAATTAGACAAATTAGAATTTGGCCCATTATTTATGGCAAGTGAGATTTACACTAAAGAATGTGGTAAGAAAAATATTATTCAAGGTTATCATTCAAAGCAGCTTCTATGGTTATGATTGTTTCATCTGACCCGAATTCTAGACAGTTGTACATCCAATAAAGACATCCAATAAAGTTAACTTCCATCTCTTAAATCACTTGGTAACAACCATGTTTAGGTATTGCTATAGGTGCTTACATGCAAAAACTCATTGAATTTTCATTGTCTGATGAAGATGTCCTATTTTTCAGATTTAAAAAAAACTGACACACAGAGGTATTAGTGTTTAGCCAATTCATCGTTCAAAGTGGAAAATGTCAAAATAAAAACAATGAAGCCTGATTTCACAGTCTGTGCTAATAACAACTATTTCTCAATCATCTGATCTTAAATATCTTTATTATCTTCAAAAGTATTGCATCGTCATTGTGTAGTCTATCAAAAAGGTAATCAATAAGAAAACACAGGAATTAAATGAAGAAATGGAAAAGCCAGGCTTTATCAAAGTATACAAGACATTTCATACTGCCAATGTTGACTACATATACTTCCCTAGTACACTTAGGCCATTGTCTGGGATAGGACACATATTGAGTAGTAAAAAATGTCTCAATATATCAAACAGATAGGAACCAGAGTGATAGCACAGCAGTAGGGCTTTTGTCTTGCAAGTGGCTGACCCAGGTTAGACTTTGATTCCCTGCATCCCAGGTGGTTTCCTGAGTCAGGAGCGATTTTGAGCACAGAGCCGAGGTAACCCCTGTGTGCCACTGGGTGTAGCCCTCCAAACAAGAACAAAAATAATAAAAAATTAAAATCAAATAAATAGAACTCATATTAATCTTCTGGATCAAAATGCCTTTAAAATGGAAATCATTTGCAAACAGAAAGCTGAGAAAAACTAAAAGAATTGATATATAGTATTTTATATATAACACTTTATAAAAATAACATTATATGAAAAAGCAGGTCAAAGAAAAATAAAAGATAAAATTAAAAGACTCCTTAACAAATGAGAATAAAGACATGAACTACCAGAACTTGTAATTCAGAACAAAACTGTATTAAGAGAGAAGTTCAAAGGATTACAGGTATTCATCAGGATAAAATAATAGATAAAAAATAACCAACATCACCTTTTATCTCACGAAATGAGGAAAAGAACAACAAAAGAATCTGAAATCTGAAAAGTCAGTAGAACAGTGAAATAATAACATTGAAGCAGAAATTAATGATGCTGAAATAAAAACACATTTCAAGAGAAAAATGGAGCTATTTATTTGAAATTTTTAATAAGTTGAGCAACTTTTGGTAAGATTCACAAAGAAAACAAAAGGTGAAAGTCTGATAATTTGGATCAGAAATTGCAAGACACCTCAGAAATACAAAAGATCATGCACTAAATTGGAGAATTAGGAAGAAAATGACATATTTTCAGAGTCCTCCATCCTCCCATGTTCGAACCAGTATGATGTAGAAAACTTTATTATATATATTACTATTAAGAAAGTCATGACATAATTTAGAAGTAACCCCAAAAATAAAAGCTCAGTCATGACTTTACATTCTTCCTTAATTCTTCCAGAAAATTAAATAAACAGCAATATTTGTGGTTTCAATGAGACAAATATTTCCTTAATATGAAACACTTAAAGAATTATTGCCAAAACCCCCAGAAACTTCAGACCAATAATCCTGATGGATATAAAAGCACAGATTCTCAATAAAATCTGAGCAAATAAAATATAACAACACATTTGAACATACCATGCACTGTAATCATCTGCATTTTATTTTAGGGCTGCATGGATTCTTCAAGATGCAAATCTATTAAGTTTAGCATACCATATAAATGAGGGGCAGTATTAAAAACTATATGGTCATCATTATAGATCTGAAAATATATTTAACAAAAATCAATGCCCCTTCATAATGAAAACACTCAACAAAAATGGAATTGAGGGGCCAGAGAGATAGCACAGAAATAGGGCATTTGCCTTGCAAGTGGGAGACCCAGGACCAATGGTGGTCCAAAATCAGCATCCGTTATGGTCCCCTGAGCCAGCCAGGAGAGATTTCTGAAGAGAGAGCCGGGAGTAACCCCTGAGAGCAGCCGGGTGTGACCTAAAAAACAAAATAATTGGGGAAGGTTGAAGGAAATTTTCTCAATGTTGTGATAACCATATTTAACAGACTTATAGGTAACATGCTTAATGGAGGGAACTGGAATGCATTTTCTCTAAGTCAAACACAAGACAAGGATGTCCACTGAACCATTACTATTCAAAATGGCAATGGAGACCTGTACCACAGCAATCACATTAGGGAAAATACAGGACTTCAAAGTGGTAAAGAAGCCAAACGAGGGCCAGAGAGATAGTACAATGGGTAAGGTGCTTGCCTTGACATAAGACAGAAATACTTTCATGAATTTGAAAATATAATTATTTTGGTTTCCTTTCTTTTCACATTTTAATTAATAATTCAAGTGATCCCTATGCATTTGTTTGGTGTCTGCCACTTTCTGTACTGGTGTATTATTTCTGGGAATCTTATTGAGTGGGGGGGTCTTATTTTATGTTTTATTTTCATTCTTTCTTCCTTATTCCTCCTCTTTTTCTTCTTTCTTCTTCCTCCTTATTTTGGGGGGCACAGATGCAATGTTAAGGAGTTAACTCTGACTCTGTATTTGCAAATTACTATAGTGGTACTTGGGGAACACTATCGGATGCTGGAGGTTGAAACTGGGTCTACTATGTGCAAAGCAAGTGCCTCACCCACTATAATATGGTTCCAGTATAACATTCCCAAATTTTATAATACAAAGCTGCGATAACTAAAAAATGCATGTTCCTGAGATAAAGCAATCAGATGAAGGTGAGGCACAAACCCACAACAGTTTAGGAAAGGGATTAGGTGCATGGAATAGAGCAAGGAGAGTCTTTTCAACAATTATTACTGGAAATACTGGATAATAACACATAAAATATTAAAATTAGAGCCTTTCTCATGTCCTACACAAAAATTTAAAAATGATGAAAAATTTTGACATCAAATATCTCCCCGTTTTCCCGACAATGAAGAAGCAGGACTGCTAGAACCACAAAGAAAGACTTCATAAGTTCCATTCCTTCAGCTGTACAGACACCAAGATCTCTAGATACAGAGGTCTGATCTTACCATACATGATGAAGCTGAAGTCTTCCATACACCACAAAAGCACAGAGAGGAGAGTAAATGATCTTGCAAGGAGTCTATAGTTAATCCAATGACAGTATACTTCAGGGGTGGAGAAACCCTGAATCTCCTAGGTCAAGGGAATTCCCTCTATAATATCTCCAATAGTTACTGTGCCTATGCAAGGAGAAAAAGAAAAAAAGCACAAAATAATCATTTTATCCACATATATTGATTGATTGATTTTTTGACTTCTTTATTTTGGTGTAGATATTGAAATCGATGTCTCCTTTTAAATTTAATTTAATTTTATCTTATCTTTCTCTTTCTTTTTGCAGTCCGGCATGGTTTAATTTCAGGACTGAGACTATTGTGTGGTGCTTGTCTTTATTGCTGTAGTGCTCACTGGATATTTAATTTGATATTTCTTTCTGCATTGTTGTGGTGTTTCAATTACCTTTTTCATGTCCTGTCTCAAACTGAGGTTTAAAGCCCCTAGAAGGACTCCGCCCATTTTCAGCTTATTTGATTTTTCTTTATTTATTGATTTATTTATTTATTTTCTACCACATTCTATTGCTTTTCTTTCCTTCAAACTAAACCACATAACTTGAATTATCTAGCTCCGCCTCTCAAATAGAGGGCGAAAATGGTAGTGTACCAGAACCAAACAGATATATGATCACTAATAGTAAGTTAGACAAAGAGGGGACCAATACTCTAGCAGCCAAGGGGGTGATGGTGGAGGATATGGGTTGTAGGAAGGGAACGGGGATGGGGGGGAGGACAAATTGGTGATGGGTATTCCCCTGATTCAATGTTAATATGTACCTAATATACTACTGTGAAAGATATGTAAGCCAATATGATCAAAATAAAAATTAAAAAAATATCTCCCTTTTTTTCTTTTGTATTTATGTCACACCCAGCAGTACTCAGACCTTGTTCTCAGTGATGACTTCTGGAAGGACTTGGAGGTTATCAGGAATGGAACCTGGGTTTGTTACAAGCATAATGCTCTGATTCATATGACATGTATTTCTGTATAATACATTGGAATAAACATAGGCAGGACTCTCCACTATACTGGCCATAGAAAAGTCTTTAATAAAACCAATCAGCAAATAAAACAAAAGCCTGGTCTTTCAAAGCTCCTTTAAGGTTTCCTGCAAAATTGGTGTCAAATCTATGAATAATCTAAACTGTTGCGTGGCCATGAAGATTTGCATCATTCCTTCAAACCTAATCATCTAATGGGAGATGGGAGAGAATATTTATTATGAGGTATTCCTTTCATTGAGTTGGGTTTATGCTTGTTTATATGTTGAGTCATTAATGTTATTTACTGCATTGCATTTGAGTGGCCTGCTTGGACCCAGTATGAAAGAAGGAAAATCCCTTTCCACTTTCTAAAAGATCTCAGAGATACAAGTTAATAAGTTAACCTCACTTGGAGAGTTGAATTAAGCAAACAAAGCGTCAGAGATGTGGATGTGACCTTGGAGAGGTGTTACAATCACTACTTGCGAAAATTGCTAGAGCTAAAAAAATGAGCTTTTGTCAGGAGTCAATATTGATTTTATTGAAGTACTATAAGAATGAAAATAACGTAAAATAATATGTATCATTTAAAAATAAATATGGGTCTAGATGGGGTACAGTGGGCAAGGCACTTCTCTAATTAGTGGCTGAAATTGGTTCAATCCTCAACACTGAGCACCATTCCTTCCTTGAGCTTTGCCAGCAAGGGTCCCTAAACATAGAGCCACAAGTAAGCTCTGGAGACAATCAGGTATGACCTAACTCAGAAATATAACTTTAAAATAATGAAAAATTATTGAAAATTAAAATCAATTTGCTATTGGAACTATACCTATCAACATTTTCCATGTGAGGAGTCAAAACTGATAAATGGTTATGCATCATTTCCTTTAAACAATCCTGTACCTATTACCATTTTCTGTATAAGGAATAAAAGCTGATAAATGATTATGCAAAGATTTCTTTTAGCAATACAATTAAAAATGTGAGAATAAATTAGTGGCTGGCAGCAGTCATGGGGTGGGGGTTAGTAGGTATGGCTTATAGGAGAATTGCTTGGCATATTCAATATCCTAATTTAAGTCGTATCAATATTTTGGCTTTAGAATACTAAAACAATTTTGCAAATTGTTGCCACTAGGTCCAACTATATCAAGAATAAACATAATTTTTATAATTTTTCTAACAACTTTCCAGGAGTCTGAAACCAATGTAAAAGCCTTAATTAAAATAGCCTCAATGAGAATATTATGTATAAGCATAAACAACTTCTTTCAAATTAATTACATGCTTCAAAAATAATTAATGAGGAGAGCATCCTGTTCTTACATTATTATAAATATCAAATTCTCAGGAGAATATTGGGTTTAGTAATTTTTGTTTCAGCATCTATTCTACTTCAATATCACAGGTCATGAAACGGTTGCCATCCTCCACTAGATACATGTGAAAGAAACTGCACAAGGCAATCAAGACTTTAATGAAGCAAAAATCATTTTACTTCATGACACCCTCAAAAAGATCCAGTGAAACCCAATGGTCTCCAGACCTCACTTTGAAAGCCAATGCTCTGGAATCCACTCCCTCTTGCTATGAATGCTTGATACCGGCACAATATAAATTGTGTTCATATTTTAGTTGCAGCTCCAAGGCAATTATTCAAAGTAAATCCCCCAGTCCACTGACTGAAGTATTTGAATGCAGAAATTCTTTGGAAACCTTAGAGATCTAATAATCTCCCAAATGAGCACACAGTAAGCAAAAGTAACAGCAAACTTGTGCAATTTGCTTGTTCTCTGTCTCTGCTGGAGACTTCTGGCAGCCACACTTCAAAGGGAGGAGAACATCTGTGGGGGAAAGATAGCAAAGGGAACGTGACAAATAAAGAAACGATCCACTTGAAAGAGTTTTGTAAAATGCCAAGTGACTTATACAAGGAGACGTGGTGCCATTAAAAACAACAGGAAACCAGGTCCCAAGTTAGAAGCGGTGTCTGTGGGAACCCCTTAACCCTCCTTCTTAAGTCTCTCCTACCACTCAGCCTAAATTGCTCTTGCATCCTGCCTAGGACAAAGTTGAAGTGAAACTGCAATAGTCACAGAGCATAGGACTAAAATAATCTCCACTTTCCGCTTAGCAGTAAATTTAGTCTCAAACTGTGCAATAACTTTGTCACACTAAGCTGGGGAAATTTTCCTTCTGTTTTGGCTAACTCCAAAGCTGAGGAACTCAAAATGAGCAAAAAAATGACTCTAAGGAGCTTGATGAAAGTACTAGCTCTATAAAATGGACTGAATAAAATAAACTTCCTATTTCAAACAGTCAACAGAGCTATGGGGAGAAATTAAAACAATTAATGTTATAAGAAGTTTAAAGACCAGAGGAATAAAAATCTCTGCAGTTTAATTTCAGGGATAAAATTAATGGAGACTGATCATAATTCGTTTTGCCTTTGCCCTTTAGAGCCAAATAATTTTCCAAATTGATTTTTACTTTCAGAAACCGATGTTTCGATGCTTCTTAATTTTTGTCTAACCTAGTTTTTTAATAGCTACTGTTTACTGAGGAAATAATATTTGCCAGGCACTTTGCCTGTACTTGGCTATATTATCTTTACTCTTCATAAAATCCCCAAGGACTAGCTGTCATTATCCCTATTCCATAGCCAAGAAAACTGAAAATTGAGATTTAAAGACATTAAGTGCTGTGACCTAGATCACTCAGAAAAGACAGTGGAATGGAGCTTCGAGAAGAAAGCCAGGTTTCATAGCTTTCAAGACATGCAGGTATTGATTCCTCTTTATTTCTCTGCTTTGGAGATGAGCTCAAAGTGGGCTGTATGTTATGATCTTAATTTATGATAAAATCCCTGGTCCTTCTTGACTGTCAAGATATAAATCCTGAGTATCAGAATAATGTCCTAGTTTTTTATAATGCTAAGATTTGACTTGAGTGGGCCCGACTTTTATCCTTTGACTAAAGACCTTACAGAATCCACAAAAGGTAACGTTTTTTGCAAGGTCAATAACACTTCAATGTGCAAAGATTAGTCTGTCTCCCTATTTTTTTCAATTTTTCAAAAGAAATCTTGCTAGTAACTCAAATTAGAGCAAAGTAACCACTTTTCAATAAAAATAATTTTTTTCAAAAGAAAGCACATTTAAAAACCCATTATAAATTAAATTTTAATAAATGCTTTTATAGCACCAAACCCAGTATGTTTAAAACCAACTGGATTAGCACCTTCTATGTCCACCCAGAAGGGATCATTTGCAGAGAATGAGACAAACACATAAAGAGACAAAAATAAACTGTCCAAAATTTGAGTTTACCTGCCTAGGTAGTCCTAAGTGAATACATAGGCTAAACAGTTATTCAATACAGTCTTGTTCATAATCCCCAGTTTCCAATACATGAATTATTATGTTAGTTCACAGAAACATTAAAAGCAGGGAGTGCACCAGAGAAATAATGCAGAGGGTAGAGAACTGTTTGGACCATCTAGGCATTCAGTATGGTCCCCCAGGTCTACCAGGAGTGAGCCACAGAGCCAGGAGTAAAACTTGAGCACAGTTGGATGTTGTCAACCCCATGTAAGTAAAGTACACCAAAATTGAACAGGTGTATTAAGAGTAGAGACTGGGCTATTTCCCATGGCCAATTCAGCAAGTGCCCTTTATGATCGCTTCCTAGTCTACTTTTTTTCACGTCACCCTCTACATCTAGAAGATTCAAAACTATTTCATTCTAGTCTTTTCTGGGTTCATTTTCCTGCCCACTTATATTCTAAGACATCAGCTGCTTTTGTTCAGGGTGCTAATCTGGGGTCTACTTAGGGAAACTAATCCCTAAAGCTTCACCTCACCTGTCTTAAATGTACTCAGAACACTTAGCATATCCTAAAGTTATATACAAGATGGAATGGAAAAACACAAAATCATATAGCCCCCAAACTTGGGAAGGCAGAAATGTGGACCCAGTTCTATGGCTCTTATTCACTCTGAAGTTGTTTCTTCAGACTTCTGGGATTGCTACTAAATAATGATCATCCAAATTGCATTCCAGTCTTTGAGTTTTTGCAGTCTTTTATATGATGTGTCTTTGTTTCTCCATATAGTATTTTTTCTGTATATGTCTGTGCTCAATTTTCCTTTTTGTTTGAACATCAGTTATTACAGTAGGATCTATCTTATTCCAATAAATTGTCTCTTTCTTCTAGGAGCCTGCCCAATGTGGAGTCATACAAGACAAGTGCCTTTCATAGAGAATATCTCTCTCACACGTCCATTCTTTCTTCTTCTTCTTCTTCTTCTTCTTCTTCTTCTTCTTCTTCTTCTTCTTCTTCTTCTTCTTCTTCTTCTTCTTCTTCTTCTTCTTCTTCTTCTTCTTCTTCTTCTTTTCTTCTTTTACTCTTCTTTTCTTCTTTTCTTCTTCTTTTTCTCTATATTGAATTTTATTTTATTTTTTATAAATGAATATATTCATTTAAACCCCATGATTACAAACATGTTTGTAGTTGGGTTTCAGATATAAAAGAAGAACATCTTCTTTTACCAGTGCAATATTCCCATGACCAATGCCTCCCATTTCCCTTCTCCCCACCTCCTATCTGTATTTGAGACAGGCATTCTATTTCTCTCACTCAATACCATTGTCATGATAGTTGCCAGTGTACTTATTTCTTGAACTGAACTCACCACTCTTTGTGGCAATCTTCATACAGTAGGCTCATCTTCCCATCCCTCATCTATATTGTTCTGGGTATTATTATGATAATGTCTTTTATTTTTCTTAAAATACATAGATGAGAGAGACTATTCTCTGTCTATCTCACTCTGACTTATTTCACTTAGTATAATAGTAAAATCATATCTTAACTGATTTCATATGCAAAAATCTTAATTACAACAAAAATCATATTATGAGGTTGTAAGCGAATTAATTTGGAAGGACCACTATTGAGTTCATTAGAGGATGTTAGATCCCATGGTTAGAAAGAGACATTGCAAGTCAAGTGTTTGTGTACTAGTTGCTTTTTGTTAGGTCAAATTATGATCTTATAAAAATTTCAAGAGCCATAATGCATAAAAGATGTCTAGAGATTATCTGGAATGGTAAGAAAATATAGATAGAAGAAAACAGAACAATTTGATACAGTCATATATGAATTTCTGTCTTTGTTAATCATTAGCTCTGCTTCTGACAAATTAAATTATTTCTATGAGCCTCAATTTGTTACACTGTTCATAAGAAATTAAGAATGAAACCATTATCTCTCTCAAAGATTTTGATATGATTAGAATACAGAAAAAATTATTAATCATTATCTGAAAAAGACTCAACTATTTGAAGAAAACATTACTATGATACTGTTATTCAACAAAGGAGTCATATTTGAACATGTTCTGTGTTCAAAGTTTACATATTGGTCCATTCAAAAAATTGTGCAATCTACTATGTGACATGCACAATTCAGGTCCTAGGGTGCAATAATGGGCTGAACATACCTTATTCCAATCAGTGTCACATTCTTGCAATGGGGACAAAGAATATACAATCATACATGTCATCTTCAATTAGCAGACACTAAGTGACATGAAACAATGAAAGAAGCTGCAAAATCTCAATGGTAGAGCATTTTGTACCATCTTGGATTAGCTCTCTGAGAAGCTGACATTCGAGCAGATTATTACAAAGACTGAGCATGAGATGAGTGATATCTGGCAGAAGTATGAACGAGGGACAGATTAGCGATTGCAGAAAGCATCACACAGCAACCAGTTTCTCGGGCCTGAACAATAATGATAAAGCCGATGTGGCCAAGCAAGGGCAGGCAGGATGATAATAGCTGAAGTAAGGACAGGAGCCAGCAGCCGGATCAAGAAGAGCTTTCTAATATACTTAACAGTTCGATCTGAGTGTGAATAAACAGAACATTGAGAAAGCCACAGAAATGCTCTGAGATCAAATAACAGATTACGCTTTCAAATCTCCAGTTTGGGATAGAGAGATAGAACAGTACAGAATCTTCTCAGTTATGTAGTTGAATCAGATTTGATCCCCAGCATCCTATAGCATGCGAGGGGCTTACCAGGATTCCTGATATAGAGGTAGGAATGAACCCTGAGTGAAACTGGGTTCAAATCCAAAGATAATAATAATAACAATGACTAAAAAATCTTGTCTCCAGTGGTTGTGGGTCACCACAGGGAGTGTCTATATTGAGCTTCTAAGTCTCAATTTATTTGGCAACAGAATAAGTTAATCTCTTTCATTTTCTAAACATTTTTAAGGTATTTCCTTTCCTCTGGCATCCCATTGTGAAATGATTGAGATATTACATTAGGTATCTTGGGATGACATAATTCTTTTTCTTCAATTTAGACCATAAAATTTGCCTTTTCAAATTCAAAGTTCTGTTTTCTATCATTTCTCTACTTTCTCTAGGGAAGCTCTATGGGCTCACCTTTCTGAGAATGCAATTCTATGCTGAAACTTGAGGGAAAAAAGTTGATCCTTGTATACAAATGCAGAAAAGTAGGACAAGAGTCTACTATAAAGTGGAAAGAATAAGCAAAGATTTTCATGACAAAACAATGCCAGAGTAACATCTCTAAGAATAGCAAACCTAGATTGATTCTGTCTAATATTTATAGCATATGGGGCATGGTATGAGAGGAAGGGGTAGAGAAAAATATTGGAATGCAATAACCTAAGTTAAGAAGAGGGAGATAATTCACGCCTGCTCAGTAGGGCTGACTCCTAAGAACTGTGAGTCTTGTCTTTTCTTTGTGTTTCTTTGTCCTCTGCTATCATCCGGACCTTGTGGGAGTGGACCAAACTGGTCCGAAAAAGACTCGCTCTCCCAGAGGTCCATCCTAGGGCTGAAACACCCAGGAACATTCCATTAGACTGAAAACCGGCTATAGCAAGTACTCTGCAAAGCAAGGTCCTCTGATTGTGACGTCAGGCTGGGGATTTCTCCCCATCCACGCCTGCCCAGTAGGGCTGACTCCTAAGAACTGTGAGTCTTGTCTTTTCTCTGTGTTTCTTTGTCCTCTGCTGTTATCCGGACCTCATGGGAGTGGACCAAACCGGCTCCAAAAAGATTCGCTCTCCCAGAGGTCCATCCTAGGGCGAAACACCCAGGAACAC
>PVKC010031929.1:0-14391 GCA_004027635.1 Crocidura indochinensis | reverse complement strand
GCCTTACCTCCATGCTATCTCCCGGGCCCCTATAAATGCTTTTATAAAGCACATACATATTACTTAAATCACATATAGTTTCCTGATTATTTAGTTGCAGCATTTTTAAGTACAATTACTTAAATTATACTGTGCTTTGATCTAAGTAGTACACATTTATTGGTAAATTGGCTTCCTTTACATTTATTAGTTCCAAACAATTCCCTGTGTGAGTAAAGAATTTGCCTTGCACGTGTGCAACTCATGTTGTATCCCTGGAGCTGCGAAGAGTGTGTCCTGAGCACAAAGCCAAGAGTAAGCTCTGAACAATGCAAGATGTGATCCAAATAGTTTCAAGATATTTTCCATAAACTAAGGTAAAACTAAGTATTGAATAACCCCTCAATGAAAAGTTATGGTCAAACAAAATCTCTTACTGACATTTTATTTCTTACTGTTGCCATGAGATATGACAGAGATATAAAAAGTAGCCATTGCCAAGTGAACTAATGAGTGCATTAATATTTATAAGATGATATTAAAGAGTTAACTTTAATTTTGAAGTCTGCTATGGGCAGATTGCTCTTGCATTTTTTCCCAATACATGACTTGAGTCTTAGAAAAAAAAACATTGCCCTGAAAAATTCTTTCAATTAAATATGATGAATAAAAAAAATTCTAATCACTGCTGAAACATGATCTTGAATTGATTGAACTGTGTCATGTTTTGTGTATTGCCACTGTTTGCTTACTCTACAGGCTCTGGAGAATATGGGAGAATTTGAGAAATAGATACTGTATTCTTAGTATCAAATTATTAATGGAAATTTTCTTCTCATTACATGTTTTGACCACTGAAGAAAAGTGAAGCTTTAATAATGGTGATATAAAGTTATTCATTTTAGATATACACGACAGATAACAAAATAGTTTAAAATATTATTTAATTTGGGTTAGGATGAAATTATGTATTACAATAATAGCTATTTTATGTTGCATTGTTACTTTAAGTTACTGGTGGTATAAGCATCTTTTTATGACTTTATTAAAAAGTATATTACTTCTGCCAGACATTAATAAAACTAGCATTATTTTATAAAGTATATATTTGAATTATATTGGAAAGCAATTCCCATGTGTATGCTTATACAAATAATATTGCTAAGATACATAAATATTGTGAGTTGAAGATATGTAGTATTAGTATATATTACTAATCATCATTCAACTTATTTCAAACTTGTCTGCATTTGTGAAAATAATATTTTAACAAATATATGTTATCAACTTGACTTAGAACATAGAGATGGCTGAGGCAGAGAGATGGTACAGTGGGAAGATACTTGCCTTGCACACAGCAGGCCCAGGCTCAATGCCTAGTATCCTGGTACCCATATCCCCTGGGCCCAGACAGGAGTGATTCCCAAGTGCAGTCAGCACCACTGGGTGTGGACTTAAGAGAAAAACAAAGGGAAACAAAAAAGGAACCAACGTCGCTAATAAATTTTACCTGCCACTATTGTTGTTGCTAGTACTGTGTCATGCATTTATATTTATTTTCTCTTATTTTTTTCAATTGTCTGCAATATCTTTCCCTCCCAAGCAACTTTTAAACATATCATTTATTTTGTATCATACCTGGTACTGGGATGGTGCCAAACATACACAAAGTGTTCAACTTAAGTCACTTCCTCAGACATTCACAGATTATTAGTTTTGACCAAAGTCTAAGTCTCATACTGCAGCCCTAAAGCCACATAGGAAAGAATCTTTCTGTTTTACCAGTGAGATGAACTGAATTGATTAGAGTAGGCAGCACAAAGAAGCATAGAAGATGCAAATTCCTGAGGGAACTGACTTCTAGCCTCATTCTTTTTCCAATTTAACCTTTTGCTCTATTTGACTGTCTCACAGCCGAAATGCCGTGTTACTGACCCAGGTTTTGCTCTGTTCCTCATCCCAGGCTGCAAAAATGCTCCAGAAATGAGCTTATAGTTGTACTTTCTCAATTAAACTCAGCTTCTGTGTAACTCAGTAATTGCGGTAATAACAAAATGACAATGGTTTCTTCCCTATTAGTCTTTTCCTTCAGGATCTAGGAGAGTATCAGGTATAATAGGAGAATGTAGATAGGAGTTCACATGAGTGTTGGTTTGGCAGTGTGAATTGTGATTAGTGTGCACATTACAATCATAGTGCTAATGTCTATTAACTGCTAGCCATTTGCTATATTGAAATATATTAAGAATATTCCCAACTTCATTCTCATAATGACACTATGTAAAGTGTATATTACTCAGTTCAAAGTGGTTAAATCGCTTGCCCAAAGTCATATGACTAATTAAGTGGCAGATTTGAAATTTAAAGTATAAGTCATTTTGATTCCAATGCCCATTTTCTTTTGCTCTCTCTGTTGCATGCTATTATAGGTTTCTCATGATAATACTTTTAACACCCATGTTTGCCATTCATTGGATTCATTGTATTTTAATCACATACTTGGCTGCTGAATTTAACTTCATAGTACTTAACTTTTTTATTTCAGGCTTCAGATTGTTAATTCACAGCACTTTAAGATTCACAGCAATATTAAAGCAAAGACATATTTATTTCCCCATAGAGTCTACTTCCGTGCATATGTAGGCAGTGTCTTCCATGGTCAACATGCCCCATCAGAGTGCTAAATCTTTTCAATTGGTAAGTCCATTAGCATGCCATTCCTGCTCACTTTCAATCAACCTATTTTTAGCTGAGAATTAAAAAGCACCCATTTTAATATATCTCCAAATATCTATCTATCTATCTATCTATCTATCTATCTATCTATCTATCTATCTATCTATCTATCTATCTATCTATCTATCTATCATCTATATATCTATTATCTATTATCTATCTATCCATCCATCCATAAATCCATCCACTCATTCATCCATACATCTATCTATCTTTTTGTGTTCTTATAAAAACGAATGCCACCTAATTTCTAAAAGCAATTCTTCTGGGGGCCAGGTGAAAGCACAGTGGTTGGGTGTTGCCTTGCATGAGGATGACCCAGAACTGACCCAGCATCAATCTCTGTCATCCCATATGATCTCCCAAACCTGCCAGGAATGACTTCTGAGAACAAAGCCAGAAGTAACCCCCAAATGCTGCCTGCTGTAACCCAAAAACAAAAAAATTTTCTGTTTCTACTACTGTATGTATGTGGATTTAATAGTTTACATAATTTTTCCTGAAAAATAAGTCTATTTTAGTTCTCTGTAATTTTATTATCATTTTAATGAAGAATAATCTTAACTCTTCCATTCTGAGGATTTGAATATCAGCACATCAATGTCTCCCCAATATTAAAATAAGCTTAATAAAAACTTAGTCTTTTAGAATTCAACTATCTGAAAATTCTAAGTTAATACCTTTTTTGTTGTTATTGCTTTGTGTTTGGATCAGACTCCTGGGTTTAGACCAAACTCAGAATAACTCTTTTTTTTTTTTTTTTTTTTTTTTTGTATATTTTCTACTATTTATTAGTATTTATTTTTTTTTTTTTTTTTTTAATTTGTTCTTGGCAGACACTGTTAACCATATGGGGCACCGGGTTTCGACTTGTTTACATTTTGCATGAAAGGCAAATGCCTTGCCTCCATGCTATCTCCTGTTTTTTTTTTTTTTCAGAATAACTCTTATCAGACTCTAGGGATGATATAGAGTGCTGATGGTTGAACCTGGATAAACTGTACACAAGACATGTATCCTGTCTTCTGTCCAATTTATCTTATCCCCCGTGAGTTGGCATGTTTTCATATTATATTTGAAGGACTCATCTAGCAGTGCTCAGTTGCTACTTTTGGTTCTGTGCTTAATTGATCACTTCCAGTGGTACTTGGGCATAATCTATACTAATCGAGGTTTCCAGTGTGCCTTGAATGTGCTCAATCCATAAGCTATCTCTCTGGCTCCTGTGGTTCATTCACATCTTAGCTCTAAACTCCAGTTCATACTCTAGTCAAATGTCCCCAAATTCAACTAATGTCATTCAACTTCACTAGCTTGTCCATTGCCTAAATCAGGTAACATGATTATTCGTAGTAACTTTTCAGTCATCTTTCCATTTTCTCTTTCTCAAATTTTCTCAGAAAAATATCATGCCCTTGATAGAATCATGTTTTTTCTTTTTCTATTATGATGTTCATCTTCTTTCTACATCTGTTAAAATTGTCAGTCATTTTTCAAGGTTTATGTCAAATATTCTCAGTGAATTATTTTCTTATCTGCCAAGTAAAATTCAAATTTCTCTCCACAAAGATCCTGAAGTATTTTGCACATCTATACTACTTTACAGTGTTTTGTAACCATTTTATTTGTAGACACAAATAAAATGTGCTTAAAATAATGAGCTGTCTCATTTTTTCTGGCTTCATTATTTCCCTCCTTATTACATGAAAGGTAACAGTATCTATACTTTATATATTTTCAATTTTGATGTTATATATCTTTTTCTTTTTTTAAAATAATATCTTTATTTAAGCACCATGATTACAAACATGATTGTCATTGGGTTTTAGTGATAAAAAGAACAGCCCCTTCACCAGTGCAATATTCCAAACACCAATGCCCTACATCTCCCTCTTCTCTACCCCCTGTCTGTATGCATAAAAGGAATTCTACTTCTCTCATTTATTAACATTGTCATGACAATTGTTAGTGTAGTTATTTTTCTAATTGCACTCACCACTCTTTGTTATGAGCTTCATACCATGAGTTGATTCTTCCAACCCTCATCTTTATTGTCTCTGGTTATTATTACCATACTATTTTTTATTTTTCTTAAATTCCACAGATCAATGAGCCTGTTCGGTTTCTATCTTTCTTACTCTGACTCATTTTATTCAACATAATAATTTCTATGTTCATCCATGTATAGGAAAATTTCACGACTTCATTTTTCCTGATCACTGCATAATATTCCATTATTTAGATATTCCATAGCTTTTTTTAGTCACTCATTTGTTGTCGGGCATCTGGGTTGTTTCCAGATTCTGTCTGTTGAATGTAGAGCTTCAATGAACATAGGCATGCAGAGGGAAATTTTCTATTGTGTATTTGTATCCCTAGGATATATCCCTGGTATATCTGGATCATTTGGGAGCTCAAGTTTCAGTTTTTTTTTTTTTTTGAGGAATCTCCATATTGTTTTTCATAAAGGCTGGACTAGATGGCACTGATGGTAGGGATGTGAGGAGAAAAGAATTGTCTCATTTTCTTTCCCTAAGACATTAACATAGATTAAAGTACAGACTTAATAATCACTACTAACCACTAAGTTGGTTAAAATTATTGACCCTAGAATTAATCATCTTATACTCTATTTTAATTATAAAAGCCTCTAGACCAATATCTTGATACTGTCTCATCTCCATTAATTCATACTCTGATAAACTTGAAGGAGAAAGCACAGGATTCAAGTCCATTTATTTTTTACCTAAATAATTTAAGAGCTAGTAATGTTGAATTTTTGTTGAGGGTTCATCTCTTCAGCAGAGTTAGATGACTGGCTGGTTCTTCTAATAATGAAACTAGGTGTCTTGTGTGGGCATCTCCAAGGTCTGGTACCTAAGCCAGGCTTTCTAGGGTAAAATATCTTTATCTTTGCCAATCCATTTTCATTCAACCACTGAAGGTTTTTTAGCATTTTTCAGGCTAAAATTTTAATTTTCTATTTGATCTTTTCAAGTATTGCATTTCACCTCTCTTAAAGGCATCTTCCATGACTAAAATTTTTATAATGAGTTGATTAACACTCTGGGTAAGTTTTTAAAAATAATTTATCAGTATTATTAGAAGTTAACATTGTTGCTTGGCTTGTTCTGGGTAGGGCACAATCAATTAAAGGGGAAAAAGCCTTTGTCTGCTTTCTTTGGAGTACCAATTCTACCACTGTTCATTTTTCTTGTTTTGGAATTAGATCATAGAAGTATAAAAAGGAACAATCTGATCATTCTAATTCACTCATTTGTATTGAAAAGAAATTTTTCTACTTTTTAAAAATGAAGTATCAATAAATTTAATTTGAAATATTTTTATTAATCCTAAAATTAAACTCAAGGATGAGTTTACATTCATCCAGTATATTAAGTGAAAAATAATGATAAGCCATTTTTGCTACTCTATTTCCTGTGATTAAAGAAATACACTTGTAATTAAGAGGGATAAGTTATAGGGATTCAATGGAAGCCATGGTGACTAAACTGAAATGTTTTCAGCAAAACAACATAATCATAATTCTTAAAGGTGATTAAGTATGAACTGATTTTACTGTAATAATTGGTTCATACTGCTATATTGTATAGTTTAAGCTTATAAAATGTTATACTTAAAAACTGAAAATTTAAACAATAATACATCTATATAATTAGTTAATATGAGAACAGTAGCAGACAGAATAGGTTGTTTACATTAAAACATAATAGGTATATTGGAAGGAAAAAACAAAATTCAAGAAACAAAATTAACCCCATACCTAGTTATTGTCTTTTAAAATATTATGTACTGGGACTGAGGAATAGAATCATAGGTAGGGCATTTACCTTACATATGGCTTAATCCATGGCATACCATATGGTTCCCCAAGCACAACCAGGATGATCCCTGTGGGTAGAGCCAGGAGTAATCCCTAAGCATCACTGTTTATGGGCCCCCAAAATAATAATGTCATTATTATATTATATTATACTATTAATAAGTATATTCTATTATTTTATTATATTATATATTATGTTATGTTATACATATTTTATAATATTAATATTATACATTACATAATATATTATATTATAATATTATAAGATATTAAGTATGTACAAGTTATGTTAATTCACTTCTCCATTATAAATATTCCAATGAGTTAGAGCTATCACTAATACATTATAAAACAAGCAATCACAACGTAAGATACTTGCTGTGATCATGGGCCTAATGCTTCTTGTATGACTATGACCTTAAATCAGAATTATCTCACAGACCATAAGCTCTGTGCTCTTCTTCCTCAGACTTAAGTTGGAGCTGTCCTAAAAATACTTAGGCATAGTCTTTACTTTCTTATCTCTGGATCACTGACAATACATACATAAAAAAAGGCAACTTAGAAAAAAAAACAAACAAAAAATAACCACAAAGGCCAAAGGGATTGCTGAAATGTGGAGCACTCGTTTAGCACTATAAGGTCCTAGTTCTCTGCATGATTTCCCCAAGTACTAAGGGAGTATTTCCTATTCAAAGAAATAAAAAACAAAAAGAGGAACCGAAAATACAGTGGGTAAAATGAATGATTTGCATGTAATTCTTAGATAAAATCAAACCAATATCACATATGATTCTCTGAGTCCCACTGGAAGTGATTTTTTTTTTGGGTGGGGGGCACACCCAGCAGCACTCAGAGGTAACTCCTGGCTCTAAGCTCAGGTTTGGGGACTATGTGGGATGCCGGGATTCGAACCACCGTCCTTCTCCATGCAAACATCCTACTGCTCTGCTAGCTCTCTGCCCCCTTGAAGTGATTCTTGAGTGTTAAAACCAGTGTGCAACTCCTAAACAAAACAAGATCAAATCTCTCCCCTGAAAAAAAAAAAGACAAAGCAAAATCACTAAATACATTGCATTAAGTACTAAAGTTTAAACTGTATTAAAAAAGCAATGTTTCAAAGAATGAAACTTGAAACAATTTCAGAAATGATGGTGAGTGTCTCAGTTTATTCTGTCATCTAATTCATAATGTAGTAAAAATGTCACCACAGACCATTGAGGGTAGGAGCATCATAGATATCCTTGGATGCAACCCCTAATTTTATAGAGAGGAAATTGAGGCCCACAGAGGTTAAATGACTTGGCTAAATGACTTGCAATGAACAATAACAAGAAAAATGATTATTTCAAATATGTAGTATTTCAGGTTTATTATGGGGTTTTGTGGGCTTGCTTTGGACTATAACTATTGCTCATGTCATTGTTTTTGCAGGAAAGAATGTGGTAATATGTTCACAAACCTTCACTGCCTATTGACTAAGAAGATAAAACAAGAAGTGTGAAAAGGGTTAGGAAGGCGCACATAGGAAGGAAACAGAGAGGTGTGGACTTGTGATTCATTTTTGACAAGTTTTTATAGCAAAAAAAGGCCATACATTATAATAAGAAGTCACCAATATGCAACATATAGTGTTAGGAACATTATGCTATTTCGTTAATTGTTATTTTTACTTGTGCACTTTTTATTTACTACTTTTTTAATTGAGCAGGTAACCATTTTGATATGATGCTTTAGGGAATGCAGGTATAGTAGTACTAATCTTTATGGTTTAAATGTATGTAGTGAATGTACCTCACTGCCACCCCCAATAACTGATGCTTTTAAATGAACTTGACACTGTTCTTGGGAGAACATTTGACCATTGAACAAGCAATCCTGATTTTCTTCTGCTATTGAGTCCCTGTGAACATTCAAGACTTCTTCCAAGGAGAGAGAAGTTAAGTCCTAATTAACTGATTACATTCTTTACCCTTAACTTAGAGTGAGTGTTTACTAAGTGCAAGTGACTTTGAGATTCTTAGGTATTAGCCACATCACTGTTTCCAATTTTGGTTTATCACATGACCATTTACTGCCCTATTAATTTGAAACATAACTTACAATTTTACATGCATTTTCTTCTGAACAAGGTCTTTTTTTTGTGGTGAGTGAAAAGGAAATTAAAATTGCTTAGGCTCTGGCTATTCTGGGCATTTGCAGCATTAATGGGAAAAAAAGAAAACCACAGGAAATGAAACCACTAGAGCCTATCTAGCCTAACATGTTGCTGCGGTGAGTGGTCATAATGCCAAAAAAGGATATAAGTGCCCCAAGGAGACTGTGGGGACCCTCGTTTCTCCCCTCTCCAAAGTCAGATGCAGGAGACGCTCAGTTACTGACTTTGCAGGATCCATCATAACTCCTGTGCCCGCATCCCCCAGCTACAGAGAATGGCTCACCCATGCAATTACCTTCTTTTGTCTTCTCAGAGTTCAAGATAAATTATTTCCACCTCTTTGCAGGGAGCATTTGAAGCTGGAATTATTTTTAGGGAGAAATACATTTTTTCATGTGAGATGTAGAAGGTGTTCCTCCTCGGGCAGCAGAGAGAAAAATGAAAGGCACTTCAAGTCTTTTTAAAAGGCAGATTCTGATGTTTAGCTTGAGATCAAAGAGAAAATTTGGGGTAGGAGGGGATGTGGAGGATAAACCAAAATCTACAGTGCTGGGTCCTTTGAAAGCAGTGCCATTACATTCCTGTTCTTTCCACTCACTAGCGTCTTTTAAGGGGGATGAGCGGAATCCTTTGCAATTGTGGAACTAATAATCAGCTAGCTTAAGTCACACATGCCAACTTCAAAACACTAGGAAGAAAGCTGCATTCTCCAGCAGGATTAATGCAGACATGTTTTTCCTTCTACCGGTAAATATCTTGAAACTGATGAAAATACTTCGTAGTTACTTCTGGAGCCAGACCAGTGCCGTTCTGAGGACTGTTTTTGCAACTTTCCCATTCCTCGCACTATCTTTCTGATGTAGTGTATTTTAATAAACACTTAGTTCTGGACTTCGACTTGCATTTGACTTTCAGTATCTTTACTGACTAGCTGTGAAAGCTTGGATAACTTATTTAACTCCTCTGTACTGAAATTTACTCATGGATGTACAAAAAAGGTTAATAGGATTAAAGCTGACTTTGAAAGGTTGTTGTGGGGATTAAATGAGATAAGTACCTGCCATATTGAAAGTCTCAATAAATAGTAGGTCTTATTCATCTCATTCTTCAGCAAGGTGATTTTCTTTCTGAATGACTTCATTTCTCAATCGTCGTACAGGCAAATCTTAATACAGTACCTAAGTGTACTCAACTAAACACACCATTTAAACTCTAATTCTACTCTCTACATTTCTTCTAAGAACTGGTTGGCAGCTTAGAAAGATCTTGGTTTCTTAGAGTCTTGGCATTACACACATGGCTCCTATTTCTGAGAGAAAACTAGTGGGCTCCTTATTGTTCTCCCTGGATTTAAAGAGGAGGAGCGAATAAAAAGAGATTTTGTACAGAGGCAGTTACTTCGGGACTCATCCTCTTTCCCATCAGTCAGGAAGATCACTGAAAAGTTTCTCAGCACCTGGTATTGATCTCAATTACAACCCAATTGTTTCCTAAATTTATCCTACCTGAAGTAATAGAGACCAGAAATCCATCACTTTTTATTGCCTGGACTATGGAGACACCCACAAGATACAATTTCAAAGTGAAGTGTTACCTTGCCCAGTACTTTATAGTGTAGTGTTATTCTGGGAGAATAGAAATGGTTCTGTAAATAGCTGTACTTGATCCTCTTCTAATATGTTAATATACATTTTCCTGTCTATTTACTATTCCTTAAGGTTCTCTAATACTACAAGAGGTACTTATAAGTCTCTTAAATACTAGGTTGCTTTGGAATTTATGTCTTGACACATGGATATTAATCAAGTATTAAAAGTAAGGGAATATTTTATTGTGTTTTTGTAAGCATTTGAACCAATCTTTATAAGAATCTGTAACATAGTTATATGTTATCATATGACTTATTGAATTTGTGTATAAGTTATAAAACATGTGTTAGGACTTTGATTTTGATGTAAGTTTGATGATCAGTTTGCCTATCATTATAGTTATATTGTTCTGTAATATCCCAAATGTAAAAATTCAAATAGTGTTACTTATAAAAGAATGCTCTTAGTTTCTATCTACATTTTGATTCATGATCTTAATTTCATCAAGAAGAATGTTTTTTATCAGTCATATAAAATATCATTACTTTCAAGTGATTTTAATTAGACTAATTAAAATCTAAATTAAACTGTTCATTCAGTTAGATTCTATGAGCTTAAAATTTGTGTGTGCATAAATCACATTTGATCTTAGGGAAATAAGATTTTTCACCAATGTACACAAACAAGATTATATACTACTGAGTTTTAAAATAATTTCAGGAGAGACAGTGTCGGAAATTTCGTGGTCAATGGTAACATTACTGCAATAATGAAACAGTTTCTCAAGGGGATTGTTGTGTGAAAAGGGGCAAAAGTCACTGGAGCATATACATTTGGAAGAGTTGTTAAAATATCAGTGTCAGTGCTTCTAGACCTTTCCAGCTTCTTTAAAACATAATAATCTGTTTCTAAAAAAGGGATAGGTCTCTGCACTCCAACAAAAAGTAAAATTATTTCTCAGGCACTAAATAGCTAGGAAAAATGGCATTTCTACTAATAATCTGAGATGTAAAATTTATCTTTAGAGTTCTTAGTTCCAAATATATGAAATGGTTGCTGAGACCCAAAATATTAAGAATACTATTCCAAATAAATATTTTTATGCTTTTTGAAAAATTATTTTGATTTTCCAAATTTCTTGGCACTTCTTTAAATTTCTGACACATATACACATATACATACATAATTTATATAATTTAGGATATACACATATACATACATAATTTATATAATTTAGGATTTTGCTACTTACATTGATTAATGAGCACTTTAGAATATATTTTTATGATTAAATATAAATAATTAAAAAATATTTTCTCATTGTTGTATTTCAGGATCTCACAAAGTACCTAGTAGATGCTTTATAAATAATGAAAATGAATGCATGTTTTCATGAAAACAAAGCATAGTTTATTAAATGAAATTTAAGCTTATTTTATAATAATTAAGAGAACAAATATAGTAGCATGGATTAAATACAAAGGGCAGGGCCTGCCCTGTGATTAAACATTAAATATCACAAAACGCCCTGAACACAGCAGGGTTTATACTGGAGGTCCCAAGTATGTCACAGTGATCCCAGTGACCTTTTGCACTTAAACTGACACAGGATCAGATTTTTTTTTTTAAATATATTTTATTTAAACACCTTGATTACATCCCAGCACTAAACCACCCCAGTTGACTGAGTGCATCGGGATCACACCAAGGTCCCCTGAGCACTTCTGGAAGACCCACCTAAAAAGTCAGAGCAGATGGAATATAGAAAACAATTCTAGTATTTTTCTGTTCGTACACCTATTAATTTAATTCTTTTTGGAATTTAATAATCCACATCTGTGATAAGGTATCCTGTCATTGAGATGACATGATTTTCTCTGTAGCTTATATTTTAAAAAATCAGTGTTAAATGTTTGGAACAGAAAAGAATTAAAAACTAAAATCTATAATTTAAGCTTCCTCCTTGAGAAATGAAGAAAGAATAAAGATTGAAGTATAAAGTGAGCATAAGAAAATAAACTAAACACACAAATAAATCAGTTGTATTGAAAACATGAAAACAAAAAAATCAATAGAATCAAAAATTCAAATATCAATAAAGTTGATAAATATTTTGTTAGAATGTTTGATAAATAATATACCAATGACCTCTTTCTACAACAGTAATTGATGTGGTAATTTATGACCTGGAAATCACAAGACCAGAGATTTCTTCCAAGTATGGAAGAAGAAATGTTAACAATTCCCCATAATTTCTTTCAGGAAAAAGTATATAGAATTTGGTCTGGAGAGTTAGAACAGGGTGCTTGCCTTTTAGAAGGCCATCCCAAATTCAATCCTGTGTATTCCATATGGTCCACCAGTTGTGATTCCCTTGAGCATTACCAGGTATGCTCTTAGACAAATAAAAACAAAAGGAGCACTTATTGTCTTATTCCGTGAAGCCTGTACTTCCACAACACCAAATCCAGATAAAGATCTTATAAATAGAGGACAGATAAACACATCAGGCAGGATGCTTGTCTTGCATGTGGTTGACCTGGGTTGGATCTCCAGCATTCCATATGGATCCCTAAGCATGCCCGGATTAATTTCTCATTGCAGTCAGGAGTAGCCCCTAAGTGCCACTGCATGTGTTCCCCCCCCCCTCAAATCAAACAAAATAGAAAATATCCTAGAAAGAAAAACTCCAGGTTGGAGTTTTCATCTCAAAAATATAGTTGCAAGAATCCTCCAGAAATGTTGGCAAATAAATTACAAGTCTGAGTATTTACCCAGAAATATAATGATAGTTCAATATAGAGAAACTAAATCATGTCATAAATATTCTATCTGATAAATACTCTACCTGAATAGAGTAAAAAATCAGATCATAATATAAAGATCCAAAATGACATATACTCATGGGTTATTTTTAAGACTGATAAAATTGGAATCTTAATTTTGATAAATCACATAAGAAAATCTATCTCTAGCATTTTATTTAGTGGTACCCTTTGCAGCCTAAATCCCAAGGTCTAAGAAAAGAAAAGAAGTTCTGAAGTCTAAGGGGAAAAGAATAGAGAAGATAGAGTTGCCTATATTCTGAATTTTTATTCTTTTGGGCCCTAAATATACTGGTTTACCAATTGTCTGGCAATCCATAAGACAGCAAAAATATACTGGTTTACCAATTGTCTGGCAATCCATAAGACAGCAATACTGACACATAAAATTTACAGGTTCCAAGTCTAGGAGGGACATAGAAGGGGATGAAATTTGGAACAACTAGAATTAAGTCCTTCTTTACTAGTTAAAGTAGGCTTGGTAATATTTAATCTGCTGTTCTGGGGAAATCTGGTTTCATACCTCATATTTCTCAGATTCACACTAGTGTAAAAAAGAGATTTTTCTTTTTCCTTTAAGTCTTAAAGAAAGACAGCAGGATAAAATCATTGAAGGATTGCTTACTAAGAATCTTAGGGACTATTAAATTGAATTTGCCCATGGGTTTAATAAAAGCTGTTGTACCACCCTTTCACTAAGTCTTTATCAAGCACCTATTTATCACATTGTGGAGGTAGTGGTAAGTTAAATGGTAAGTGTTGGCCTACATAGAGTGTATATTTTACTAGGATAAGTGAGGAAATAAATAACTGTCAAGTCAAATTCTATAATACAAGAATATTATGCAGATGATAAAAGAGTATAATGGCAGGAGGAAATGATAGTATTTAAACAAGTACAATCAGAAAGGCAGTTTGCTAATTCTTCCACTTGTGTTGTGATCAGAAAGAATCAATGGGCATAGCAACAGGACAGTAGTTTTGGGGAACAAAGAACACTAGGTATAAAAGCTCTTGACATCTTGAGCATTCTATATCTTTGCACCAGTTTGGTGCAGCACTATTCACAATAGCCAGTATCTGGAAATGACCCAAGGGTCCAAAAACAGATGAGTGGCTAAAATAAATGTGGTACATCTACACAATGGAATGCTACACTAGTGTTACAACAAAATATAAAGACATAACATTTGCTTATACATGGATGGATATGAAGACTGTTATGTTGAATAAAATGAGTCAGAGGAAGAGGGATAGACA
>PVKC010031928.1:0-14391 GCA_004027635.1 Crocidura indochinensis | reverse complement strand
AAAAAAAAAAAAAAAAAAAAAAAAAAGAGAGACACAGGAAAGATGGGATCGGGGAACACCTCACTGGGCAATAGGCCTAAATGAAAAGAACAGGTGCTGCTAACATACCTTTATGAAGTTATGAGTTATATTGTCTGACTGGGGCCAGAGAGCTAGTACAGACTAAGGCCCTTACTTTGCATGAGCCCAATCCAGGTTCTCTCTCTGTAATCACTTGACTCCCTGAGTACTGCCAGAAGTTACCCCTGGGGCTGGAGTGATAGGATGGAGGTAGGGTGTTTGCATTGCATGCAGAAGGACGGTGGTTCAAATCCCAGCATCCCATCTGATCCCACGAGCCTGCCAGGAGCCATTTCTTTTTTGTTATTGTTGTTTTTGGGTGACACCCGACAGTGCTCAGGGGTTACTCCTGGCTCCATGCTCAGAAATTGCTCCTGGCAGGCACGGGGGACCATATGGGGCACCGGGATTTGAACCGATGACCTTTTGCATGAAAGGCAAACGCCTTACCTCCATGCTATCTCCCGGGCCCTAAGGAGCCATTTCTGAGCATAGAACCAAGGAAAAACCCCTGAGCGCTGCTGGGTGTGACCCCAAAACAAAACAAAACAAAACCAAAAAAAGTGATCCCTGAACAGAGAGAGAGAGAGAGAGAGAGAGAGAGAGAGAGAGAGCCAAGAATAAGCCCTGAGCACCACTGGGTGTAGACCCAAAGAAAAAAGCAAAAACAAACAAACAAAAAACAATTTTGAGCTAGATTTTTGATGCCTCAGGAATCCACCTATAATCCTGAAGGTGTCTCCTGTGAAGACCAGCAGGGACTTGACTACAAGACACTTCCTAAACAGGGGATGGTTGCAAAGGACCCCTCACCCCTACCCCACCTCTCCACTGCAGTTGCCAATGAATCTGTGTCCATCGCCTCCAGTTATGCGATGTGTCCTCTTTCTGCACCCTTTAAGTCAAATGATTGTGCACCTTCATTGAGATGATGTGGATTCCCCCAAGTAAAACAACCCCGTCCATCTTTGCGATGGGGGAATACGAAGGGCAGCTTGTCTCTGTAGTGGGAGCTGTCCTGAGCTGGTAGCCCAGAGGACATAGCTTTGCATGAGCCAGTTCCACTGATAAGAGCCTTCTTCCCCTAGCATCAGTTTTAGATTCAGAGAGATGCTCGAGACCCTCCAGGAATTAAAGCACAGCAACAGCACATGACAATGGATTAACTGTGTGACTAACAAGTTGGTTTCTCCAGGCTGAACAAGATAAATAGGGACTTTTGTCCTTTTATCCTTTTGCCTGCTCTCAAGATCCCTTAAAGAGCTTTAAAAATATGGGTACCTGGGGCCAGAGAGATAGCATGGAAGTAAAGCATTTGCCTTGCATGCAGAAGGATGGAGGTTCGAATCCTGGCATCCTATATTGTCCCCCAAGCCCGCCAGGAGCGATTTCTGAGCCAGGAGGAACTTCTGAGCGCTGTCAGGTGTGATCCAAAAACAAAAACAAAAAAACACGGGTACCTGATCTCCCCTCCCCACCTACCCTGTACCCCTCCCAACCACACACACACTTGGTAGTACTCAGGGCTTACTACTGGTTCTACACTCAAGAATTCCTCGTGGTGCTCTCGAGATGCCAGGGATCAAATCCAGGTCAGATTCATGCAAAGCAAGTGCTCTGCCTACTGTCTTATTGGTTTCCCCTTACCACTGTTTAAACAAGACTTCTCAAAGCTGGCCAGTTTGAGAGTAATGGGAGCAGGTATGTGATGGTACAGGAAGAAACTTAAAAAAAAAAAAAAAAAGAATAAGCCAAAGTAATAAATCTAGGAGTCGGAGCAATGGTTCTAGAGGTAAGGCGTCTGCCTTGCAAGTGCTAGCCTAGAACAGACGGTGGTTCGATTCCCCCGAGTCCCATATGGTCCCCTGAGCCTGCCAGGAGCGATTTCTGAACGTAGAGCCTGGAGTAACCCCAGAGTTTCACTGGGTGTGGCCCCAAAACAAAACGAAAACAAAACAAGCAAAAAACCAAAGTAATAAATCTATTTGCTGCAACCATTTTTACTCTGATGTGAGAATGCAAAGGCGATTTTTTAATCTTTATTTGTCCTAAATTAAGTGGAAATGAAAATACCACAAGACAATAACAAAGGCAATGAAGAAGTCAGGGAGTTTCCCTATGGAAAAGTGGGGTGAACTGCTCTCTTCGAGGTAAGGATCTATGGGCTGCTTTCTCTACCAGCCTCTGAAATCCCCAGGTCAAGGCTCATTTCTTTCTACGGTGGTGACAAAGGAAATTGGGGAGGGCAGGGCTGGTGGGGAGAATCAAGGCACTTGTTAGCCAAGGTTTCCAGGAGATACACCTTAATAGAGATGGACATGGAAAATGGGTGTCCCAACATTGGTTTTGCCACAATGAGTCTGTGCCCCAGGGAAGGGTGATATGGAGTTCCTCCGTGAAGTCATTTCATGTCAGCAGACACAGAGAAAGAGCCTGTATTCTACAGCATTCCATCCAGTTACAAACGATCCACCTAATCCCTCACCTCCAAAGACACTGTGAGTATGAGAACCGGGTGTGAGAGAACACTCCAGAGGACCCGAGAGAAAGTACAGAGTGTAATGTACTTTTTTTGCATGAGAGTGACCCAGGCTCCATTCCTGGTATCACACAGGTTCCCCAAACCATGCTAAGGGTGATCCTTGAGTGCAGAATCAGGAGTAAACCCTGATCACTACCGAGAAAGAAACTAAATAAAAGCAACAAAAGGAATACACCAGAGGGTCTTGGGCTTGCTGGTGGTGGGATGCTGCACCTTTGTATCACAATACCATCAACGTTAACACTATTGTAACCATGCTATCTAAACTAGAATTAATTGTCATCCCTTCTGCATTCAGGGTTTACTCCTGACTGGATTCAGGGAGCATTCCTAGCAGGGCTCAGAAGAGCACACTGGTGCTAGGCATAGAATGCATGCAAGGCAAGTGCCTTACCCTCTGTACTAATGCTCCAGCCCAAATCACTTGTTTTTGAAAGTACATCAGAAAGTGGGTCATGAAAGAGGCCGGATATATACATGGCACAGCTGCTCCTTCATGGCTCCTTCTTTAAATCAACATGGGCCAGGGAGGCTGCCATCTGTGGTGATGGCTGAGAGACACCCTGGAGCAATCTTTAAGCAGTCAGGGAGTGTCGTGGGTCCTCACTCTGTTTCTCTTGCATACACTGTAGTATTGAAATGTTGTTCTCTAGCCTGGAGATTAAGTTTGAGAACACTCTGGAAGAAGGAAACACAACCTCCATGTTGGGGAGGAACACGATTTCTTTCATTAAAAATTTCCCCATACAACCCATCTCTCCTTGGTACCCCTCCCACTAGTTATCAGCCTTGTCTCCAGAGCTGAACTGAACTTTGTTTAAATATTTGGAGTTATGGGGACCAGAGAGATAGCACTGCGATAGGGCATTTGCCTTGCACACAGCAGATCCAGGACGGACGGTGGTTCGAATCCCTGCATCCTATATGGTCCCCCTTAGCCTACAACCCCTGAGTGCCGCCGGGAATGGCCCAAAAAGCAAAATATACATATATACATACAAACATACACATATATTTGGAGTGAATCCTCCCTCCCTCCTTCCTTTCCTCCATTATTCCCTTCCCTCCTGCTCTCCCTTCCTTCTTCCCTCTTCCCTCCCTTCTACATCTTCTCCCTCCCTCCCTTCTTTCTTCAAAGAGGTCCAAGTACACCAAATAAGAGAATGCAAAATCTCACAGGAAAAGTTCAAAGTCAAGTCCTGCTGGGACATGCTGTCTGGCCAGCCCTGAGCCTCAGGTGCCCAGGGCTCATGGCCAGCAATGCTCAGGGGACCAGATGGTACTAGGGGCACGAGCTGGACCTGTTGTGCATGTGCTTGGCACATTGAATTATTTATTGTCCCCTGTATGAGTCCTTTAGTCTGAAATAACCAGAGTGGGGACAATACTAGAGAAAGAAAGCAGATCAGTGGCAAATGAAGACTGGGGGTGCGATGGGGGAATGGAACTTGGAACTTAGCTACCTAAAGGCTAAGGTGCTCTTTTGAGGTGATGAAAAGGTCTGGAACAAAACAGAGGTGATGGTCCCAGAACACAGTGAACATACTAAATGCAAATGACTTCTAAACTTTAAAAAGGTCGTTTTGGGGGCTGGAGTGGTGGCGCAGCAGTAGGGCACGGTTGACCTAGGATGGACCATGTTTCGATCCCCCAGCATCCCACATGGTTCCCCAAGCCAGGAGCAACTTCTGAGTGCATAGCCAGGAACAACCCCTAAGCATCACCAGGTATGGCCCCCAAATGAAAACAAAACAAAATAAATAATAAAATGGTCATTTATTTTTATTTTATTTTTTGGTTTTTGGTTTTTGGGTCACACCCGGTAGTGCTCAGGGGTTACTCCTGGCTCCATGCTCAGAAATTGCTCCTGGCAGGCACGGGGGACCATATGGGACACCGGGATTCGAACCGATGACCTTTTGCATGAAAGGCAAACGCCTTACCTCCATGCTATCTCCTGGGCCCCCATTTATTTTATTTTTAAAAAACATATTATGTGTCTATTGGTTCTATTTGTGTTTTGATTTTATTTTTGTGTGTGGGAGCCATACCCATTTTGGCTCAGAGCCTACTCCTGGCTCTGTGTTCAGGGATCAACCCTGGCAGTTCTTGGGGGGACCGTATTCAATGCTGGAAATCTAACTAGGGTCAGCTGTGCAAGGCATGTGCCTTACCCACTGTATTGTCGTTCCCACCCCTATATTTGATTTCTATTTTCAATTATTTTCTTTTCTCTTTGTAGTACCAGGCATCAAATCCAGAGGTTTACATTTATCACTGAACCATATCCCTGAGCTCATTAATTTTATTTTACACATTTATCTTTGATTAAGAAAGAAAATAGCAAGAGGCTTCCGGGTCCCTCTTCGACTGACTCTGACTCAGTAGGTCCAGGATGGATTATGTGAATAATGCCTTCACCTGAGATGAATTTCTGGGGTGCCAGAGAAGGGCCAGGCGCCAGACACGGTACTTTCAAAGATAGCATCTCAGAATCACATTTTATGGTGATCTGGTTCGTTTTATAGAGGAGACGGAGGCTCAAAGAGATTAAGTAAGTGGTCCAGGGCACACAACTGATTCGTAGTGTATTCTAAGCAAACTCTGTATCTTCCCATCAGCCCACAGTGCACTCCTGTGACCTTTAACCAGGTGGCAGAAATGTCATTTGGGGGTTCTATAGGTGCAGAGTGCTATTGACTGGAGGGGAGGGGCAGAAAGACAGCATAAGGGTTATGGGACTTGTTTTGCACGTGGTTGCCTCCAGTTTGATCCCCATCAGTTTGGGGATGTAACTCAACGTCAGTTTTTCCTTTCCTTTTCTAAATTTTGAACAATACAGGGCTTACTCTTGGCTCTGTACTTAGGGATCACTCCTGGTGGACTTGGGGAACCATATTGGGTGCCAAGTAGGACAAACACCTTACCTGCTGTTCTGTGTCTCTGACACCAGAGCACAAGTCTTGCATGTGTGAGCCCAGGGGAGAATCTTGGCACCGCTCAGCTTCTCTAACGCCAGCACCATTGATTATGGCCCCAGAACAATTATTTTTTAAAAGAGGGAAAATGCCTAGTAAGAAATACTGGTTTCCAGAATAATCTATGAACAGATGACTAAAATAATGTGCCTACACTTCTAATTCCCCAGGGCTGAGAAAGGAGGGCACTCAATTTTGGCACTGATATTTGGAATGTGTGATAGACTCACAAGAAACCAGGCCTACCTAGGCATTATTTCATTCATCTGATCATGTATCTATTCACTAATAAATGTTTTGGGACCAGAGGCAGAGCACATAACCAACATCCAGAGCACAGACCCAGGCAAGCACATGGCTTCCAAAACAGTACCAGGCCTGAGTGAGATGACCGGGAGGGATACCACGAACCACCTGGGAATGGCTCCTATTTAAAAATGGAGCTTACTGGGGGCTAGAGAGATAGTACAGTGGGCAGGGAGCTTGCCTTAGTTGGGGCTGAGCTGGGCCTGATCATCCTTAGCATCTCATACAGTCTCCTGAAGACTGCCAGGAATGATTCCTGAGTGCAATGCCAGGAGGAGCAAGCCCTGTGCATTGGGAGGGGGTGTCCCCCAAACTCAAACTATGAAATAAAAAAAGATGAATTTGGAGAGGTAGAGCACCTGCCCTGCATGTGAAGGCCCTGGGTTCCATCTCCAGCAACTCAAAATAAATAAAGAATCCATTTCCCAAGTACCTGCTATGTGTTAGGTGCTCTCCTAGGCACACAGGTTAAATGAAACAAACCAGGATCAAGTGCTTCCCTGAGAAAAAACAGTGTAAGCTTCTATCTGGAGGAAGATATAGTAAAGATGGAGCCTGGCAGCCAGAGCAGATTCAGATGAGGAAAGGAAAGATCCCTATTCAGGCTGCTGGAGCCATAGTATAGCAGGCAGCGCACTTGCTTTAAATATGGCCGACCTGGGATCCATCCCCCCAAGCCCTGTATCATCTCCTGAGCCCTGGTAGGAGAGGTCCCTGTAAGAGGAGTCAGGAGTCAGCACTACCCCCAAATCTCTCAAATAGAATCTTTCTCCAAATCCATCATGGAAGGAGTAACCCACACCCCCTTAACTCTTCCTGGGTTCTCAGGCAGTGTAGAGAAGGGGAGCCAGGTCTTCAACTGCAGCCGAGGGAGAGAAAAGCCTGTTTCTCTTGGGCCCTAACACTGTGACTGTGAATGAAGGAGCCCCTGGAACCTTATTTTTGTATGTGCGCAGGCCTCTCACAGAAGTTCTTGGACTCTGAGGCTGTGTAGCTGACAGGACCTGCTGTGGTATTGGGGAGGAGGCATAGACAAGGGTGTCAGAGATGAAAATCCTGTCAATGAGGGAGGCAGAGAGGACATTAGGGGGCCAACCAATAGTTGGAGAGAGGGGAAACAGGAAGGAATCGAGGTTGGAAGAAGGCCACATGGAGAGAATTGAGAAATGGTGACTTAGAGGAGCATGTGTGCTGGAACCAGACGGGGTCAGCCATGCACAATGCAAGTGCCTTCGCCCATGCTATCTCTCCAGCCCCTAAAGTCTTTTCCAAAGATAGGGTTCTCTATTCAAGGGGGGTTGTAAGATTTTAGAGCAACAGTTAGGAAACAGTCAGGGAGGGGGGCAGATAAAAGGGCAGCATGACCTCACTCACTGCACAGAATCGTGCACAGCCCTCCACCCCCCTCCACCCCCCAGAGGCAGGACATCTATGAAACAGCAATAGTCAGGACAAAAGACACTGCCTGTGTGTGTGGAACTAGACACTGCCTCGTTCCATCCCCAGCACTGAACTACATGATCCCTGAGAACAGAAGAGGGAGACCCTGGTGGCGCCCTGATGACACTCCTTAGCACAGTTGACCGAGCCCCTATAAAAGTGGCGACAACATCCCTGCATCACATTTTATGCCAGTCCAATCTGACAGTGTCATGCTGTGAGGTTACCCTGTACTTACACTGGGTTGATATAGCGCCCCGCACAGCCCCCAAATACAGGTGTGTGCGGACATAAGTTATGTCCTTGCACGCTGCTATTTCAGGTTCAATCCCCCTGAGGACCTCCAGGAGTGATTCCTGGTTGCAGAGCCAGGAGTAAGTCCTAAATACCACCAGTTATGACCCCAAAACAAATACACTAACAAAAAAGGAGTTTCCCTTTCAGAAATTTTTTCATTTTGTTGTTGTTGTTGTTGTTGTTATTTTGTTTTTTTGGGGAGTTCACACCCAGCAGTGCTCAGGGGTTACTCCTGGCTCTATGCTCAGAAATCGCTCCTGGCAGGCTCAGGGGACTATATGGGATGTCTGAATTAGAACCACCGTCATTCAAAATGCAAGACAAATGCCTTACCTCCATGCTATCTCTCTGGCCCACAAACTTATCATTATTTAAAATTTTTTCATTGTAGAGGTCACTACTCCTGGTAAACATTTGGTGCAGGGGAAGGAAGTCAGGGCCCCCAGATGTCAAACTTAACTTTGAGCCATCTCCCAGTCCTGTCATTCCTTTTTCTCTTTGCCACACCCAGCAGTGCTCAGGCTTTGAGCTCAGGGATCACTCCTCCTAGAAGTACTGGGGAGATTATATATGGTGCTAGGGGTCAAGTTGGGTCAACTGGGGGCCCGGGAGATAGCATGGAGGTAAGGTGTTTGCCTTTCATGCAAAAGGTCATCGGTCCCCCGTGCCTGCCAGGAGCAATTTCTGAGCATGGAGCCAGGAGTAACCCCTGAGCGCTGCCAGGTGTGACCCAAAAACCAAAAAAAAAAACAAAAAACAAAAAACAAAAAAAACCAAATTGGGTCAACTGTGTGCCAGGCAAAAACTTTCTGCCTGTACTATCTCTTTGCCCTGGTCATCTTTTGAGCACTCAGCTCCCCCTGGCACAGAGGTCAGGGAGGAATTTTTTGGCCACACCCTGTGGCACTCAGGGGTTATTCTGGCTCTACGCTCAGAAATCACTCTTGGCATACGACCATATGGGATGACCACAGGAGACCATATGGGATGCTGGGGATTGTGACCCCAACTACCAACAGTTTGCAACATCAACCCTGGGGGCAATGAGCTGTGATCCCTCCAAGCTGGAAGCAGAGTGAAAAGCGAGATAAAAAGGCAGAGCTAAGTTGGCAGAGAAAGAAACAGTGGAAACATGTGCCTTCAGTCCCAGCTTCCTCCTTCCAGAGGACAAAGCTCCAGGAGAAATAGAAGAACAGGTCCAAACTGGAGAGACAGTCCAAAGGACTAAGCACAGGCTTTGTATATGGCTAGACTGGATTATCATCACAGGATCCCCAATCACTGTGCAACTCCAGCACTGCTGGGTATGGCCTCAAAAACCCAAATTAAAAAGACCAAGATGGGGGCAGGGTCTGGACTCCCACTCCTGACCCCCAGATCACCTACAGTGCAGCATCTCCCTGGCACGTCCCGAGGAGTGTCTTGAGGAGTGTCTTGAAGGCCCGGCTCTGAGTCACCTGTAGCCCAGAGGAGATCTTATAAAAATAACTGCCAGGATGAAGCCCCTGGATTGCTATTATTCACGGAGAGAACAAAAAGCAGGGCAGGAAGCAGAGGAGGAAAGTGTCGCTCAAGTCAGCATTTACCTGACAGGCAGCGGGGAGCTGCTGGGTGAACCCCTCAGATGTACTCCTGGGGGTGATTATGTAAGCTGGAGAGAGGGTCTTCTCTGCTACCTTCCATCCTCTAACAACATCTCATCTCCAGCTTCCAATTCTTGGTCTCTTAGGAAGCGTCTGCCAGGATAGGGGCTCTGTCTGGATCTTCCTGAATGTGGACCCAGAAATGAGGAATGTAGAGTTGAAGTGACAATATAGTGGGGGAGAGCATTTGCCTTGCATTCGGCTTATCCAGGTTCAACCCCTAGCATCCCATATGGTCCTCTAAGCAGCACCAGAAGTAATTCCTGAGTGCAGAGCCAGGGGTATTCCTGAGCAGTGCCAGTTATGGCCCCAAACTAAACCAAAACAAAACAAAGCAAGAAATGAGGCATAAGGCATACTCAAAGGCTTCAGAGACTCTGGGCATAAGTTTCTGACTGACCATAGTAAGCGAGAGACTTGTGAGGAGAAAGGAAGGGACTTCCGGGGGTGGATAGAGGTTTATGGGGGAGGCTGACAAGGTTGGCCAAGAGCCAGAGAATACGTGACAAGACTTCCTCGGAAGACCGAATTTCTAAATGTTGGATTTTCAGGGCTGGAGGTGGCCTTGAGAATGAACTGGCTGGTTTCCTGGGTTACTGACTCACTTCCACTCAGCTTCTGGGAGACATGGCTGTTGGGATGAAGGAGATAGGTTTTTAAGGGCAGGGGAGAGAGCCGTGAAAGGAAAAGCACGGAACAGCTTGATGAAAAAGGTAAGTGGCAGGGAACAGCCAGAGGGGAGAACAGAGTTAGCATACAGTAAGTAACCATGCCTTTCAGACAGTCATCAGTAGGGTGATTCCCTAGGAAGCCAAGAACATCTTGAAAGAGACAGAGGTGATGGGTCTAAGAGGTCAGGGACCAGTTCCCAGCACAGACACTGGGTCAGACAATTCCAGGTATTTCTGAAGTGTCAAGGCAGGCCCTGAGGAAAGGCGGGCAGCCAACCTGTCATGATGAAGGGTTAGAGTGTTAGGGAATCCAGGAAATCTGAGAGAGCAGCTGAGATTGGGGCCCAGATAGCCAGACGCCAATGTGGGCTAAGGTGCCACCAAACTTAATACACTGTATACTTATGCTGTTGCTGTTGGGGAACACTTGGAGGTGCTCAGGGCTTAGTCTTGGCACTGCCCAGAGGTATCACTCCTGGTAGTGGTTGGGGGATCATATATAGTGCCAGGGTTCCAACCTGGGCTGGCTACCTGCAAAGCAAACACCCTAACTGCTCCGGTCCCAAACACCATACTGTACATGAAAGATGCCAGTGAGGTGCCAAAGGCAGAAATATAAAGAGGGTACATCAGGATTGTCTTGAATCTGGAGACCACCATGGGTAGGTGGGTGCACTGCTCCCTTGCTGGAGGGAGCATCCCATAATCAGAGTGCATGGCCAACATGGGCAGTGCTGCAGGTCACAGAGCTTTCATTTCTCCCCTCAAAGTGCTGTTGCCCCACAGGCCCACAGAAGTGGTCAATGTTCTAGATACACAGTCCCTCGTCTCCGCTCAGGAGAGTCTTAATTCATCCAGATAGGTAGGTCCCAGTTTAGAAGCTCATCACAGTCTCTCAGGCAAAAGCACACAAGAGCCATCATTCAGAGGAGTGTGGCATTTTGAGGAGGATAAGATCAAGGGGTCACTTCATAGTGACTATTTTTGGTGGGAGGTGAGCATGTTTGGGCTACATCTGATAATTCTTAGGGCTTACTTTCTGGTTCTATACACAGGGATCACTTCTGGCAGGACTCCGGGGACCTTATAAGAGGATCAAATCAGGTCAACTGTGTGCAAGACAAGTGCCCTATTCACTGTCCAATTGCTCAAGCCCACCACCTAATGACTTTATTCCAATTTCTGGCAAAATCTCAGGTCCACATCTTGGGGTGGGTCACAGGAAGACAGATATCCTTACTCATACACTCAATGTTACCCCCCCCCCATCTAGAGTTTAGATGCAACAATGTCTATCACACTCTCCATCAAACCTATTCACAATAGTACAGCAGGAAAGCTGCTTGCCTTGCGCATGGCTGACCCTAGTTCCATTCTTGGCATCCCCATTTGGTTCCCAGAGCATCACTAGGTGCATATCCTTGTACACAGAGCCAGGAGTAAACCCTGAGCATTACAAGTGTGTCCCCAAAAACAAACAAAAAGAACACAGAAAAAGAAAAACTATTCATAACCCTATCACTTATAAGGGATTTTCTTTTTCACTAAATTTTTAAGATTCTAGGGTTGAGATCATATTCTAGATATAATTTTGTGTTTTGCTTGACAGTATTGTATCATTCATCATTGGAAGTATTGTATCATTCATTATTAATAAATCTGATTTAATATTAGCGTCCACCATGATCTCCAATGTTGTGTTCACTAAAGAATGATGGTACAGAGCCAGAGCGGTGGCGATAGAGGTAAGGCATCTGCCTTGCAAGTGCTACTAGCCTAGGACGAACCGCGGTTCAATCCCTTGGCATCCCATATGATCTCCCAAGCTAGGAGTGATTTCTGAGCGCACAGCCAGGAGTAATCCCTGAGCGTCACCAGGTGTGACCAAAAACGAAAACAAAACAAAACAAAACAAAACAAAACAAAGCAGAAACTCTGCCTCATAGTTCATTTCAAGGATCTGCAAGAACATTTAATGGGCCTGGAGAGATAGCACAGTGGCATTTGCCTTGCAAGCAGCCGATCCAGGACCAAAGGTGGTTGGTTCAAATCCCAGTGTCCCATATGGTCCCCCGTGCCTGCCAGGAGCCGTTTCTGAGCAGACAGCCAGGAGTAACCCCTGAGCACCACCAGGTGTGGCCCCAAAACCAAAAACAAACAAATAAACAAAAAAGAATGATGGTACATTCCTTTTTATTTGTTTTTGGTTTGGGGCCACACTGGGCAATGCTCAGAGGTTACTCCTGGCTCTACCCACTGAACTTATTCCTTGCAGGCCTGGGGTTCTGGGAATCAAACCTGGGTCAGCCACAACAAAGCAAACACACCCACCATACCTGCTATGCTATGGGTAGGGGAGCAAAGGCCTGGGTCCTGCAATGTTTTGTTTAATCAAGAAAAGAACTTTTGTCTTTTTTTTTTTTTTAAAGACTCACATTCAGCTATGCCAGTGGTTCCTGAGTCCCTCCTGTTAGTGTTAGGCCTGGAGCAATAGAAAATGGGGCAAAAGATGGCAGGAGCAGGGAGGACCATCCAGCAGGAGCAGTCAGGGGCATCAGAACCAAGAGTCTCCTCCCCCACCTCCACCTCCCATCCCCCCACCCTCCACCTCAGTCTCCCCAGAACTCTTCAGCTAGGAACTTTATATACCCCTTGGCCAACTGTCATCTTGCAATAGTTACAAGGGGCAGGCTTTTGGTACCTGATGTCTTCACCCTTAAAGGGACAAAACACTCTTTTTTCAGAAATTGCTCCTGGCATGCTTGGGGGACCATATGGGACGCCAGGATTCGAACCAATGACCTTCTGCATGAAAGGAAAATGCCTTGCCTCCATGCTATCTCTCCGGCTCCCAACAATAACACTCTTATGAATGACCAGGGGCCATACGTGTCTCTCCTAGCACAATCAGTGGTGGCAGGGCTAGTGCTTAAGGAAAGAGCTCAACTGGTGCTGAGGATCGAACCTGGCCAAGCATAGGACAGACACGTATGTACTTTATCATATGCTGCATCTGAATAGGGTGAGGAGACTGTGGGGGCCAGATGTAGGAAAGATTTAATAGCATATGGCTATCTGCACAATACACCCCTTTTCCCTAGTCTTGAGATCACTGTTTTTTCACTTTCATGAGTCTGTGTTCATAATCCACCACACTTTACTTACAGAAAAATGCTCGTTCAGATGAGTGTAAGTTGGTGCTATCTGGGCAAGGGGACCAGGGGAAATGAGAGGGAACAGGCAAAGGATAGACCATGGAGAGGTCACCAGGTGTAGAGATGTCCAAGGATTGGTCCGAAGCCATCTGGTTGTATAAACTTTTATGGGAATACAGCCAATACCGTTCATTTAAATACTGTCTAGGGTTATTTTAACCCTGTATTCACAGAACAGAGACTCATTAAGACTGAAAGTCTGGGAGCCAGAGTGACAACACAGAGGTAAGGTGTCTGCCTGGCGGGCAAACCCAGGACAGGCCTGGGTTCGATCCTCCACATCTCATATGGTCCCCGAACCAGGAGTGATTTCTGAGTGCAGGGCCAGGAGTAACTCCTGAGCGCCACTGGTTGTTGTCCAAAAACAAAGACAACATTGAAAGTCTGGGAAACGAACACTACTTGGCCCTTTTAGACAGTTTGCTGACCCTTGTGTTGGAGGCCAATCATGCTCTGAACCCCGTGTTCCTCATTCTGTCACCAAGCTGTCCAGACTGGAACGATACCCCCAGCAACTACTGCAGCAAAGTGGGACACCAAAAATTTGTTCTCACCCATGGACTGGATGGTGTGGCATTTCGAGACCAAATGGCAAAGTGGTGGAGGCCTAGCCCTAGAAAATGCTTTTGTTGGACACATATTCCCATCGTCCTCCAGAAAATGCTAAAAAGCACAGCGAGATTGTTTACCAGCACAGATAAATGGTTCACTTGCGTTTGTACTGGATGCAGAGAGATTATTTACACATAAAAACTAAGACCTCTCTCTTTTTCATTGCACAGAGAACTAATGTTTGCTTCTTAAGTATAATATTGGTTTGGCTGAGAGTATCTGCATGTAAGAGGGTATGAAGGAATCCAAGGTGGCGGGGCTAGAGAGATAGCACCCAGCATCCCATATGGCCCCTGAGCCTGCCAGGAGCCATTTCTGAGCGTAGAGCCAGGAGGAATCCCTGAGTGCTGCTGGGTGTGATCCCTCCCTCCCAAAAAGAATCCAAGATGGCAGGTGCCTGGTTTCTGGAATTATCTCAGTAAGGAATGTCAATCATTCTAGGTTGGACTGGACTGTTAGGCGAGCGAGAAATTCTAGCACGTTAATCTCCTGAAACTTGGGCAATGACTATGGAAGAACCGCTCTTAATAAAAGATGTAAGGGCCCGGGAGATAGCATGGAGGTAAGGCGTTTGCCTTTCATGCAAAAGGTCATCGGTTCAAATCCCGGTGCCCCATATGGTCCCCC
>PVKC010031927.1:0-14315 GCA_004027635.1 Crocidura indochinensis | reverse complement strand
TAGTCTCACTCATCTATGGGTTTTAAAGAAAATAAAAATCATCATTGCAACAATCATCAGACTTAATGAGAGGAGGCTGGAACTCCCAGTTTACTCCATGAAGCTCACCACAAAGAGTGGTGAGTGCAGCTACAAAAACAAACACACAGAAAACCACCATAATCATGTGAATGAATGAGAGAACTGGAAAACCTGTCTGAAGTACAGGTGTGGGTGTGGTGGGAGGGAGGAGGACTTGGGACATTGGGGGTGGGAATGTTGCACTGTTGAACGGGGTGTTCTTCACATGACCGAAATCACAAACAAATATGTAATCAAAACGCTTAAATTAAAAAAAAAGGGAAAAAAAAAGAAGGAAAAAAAATAAGGCCTCCCAATTCTTACCACAGGCTTTGTTCCTCACACAGACTGTATAGAAAAAGGAGGTACAGTAAACGCACCCTATATACACTTCAACCCAGACCCTTGCCTGGTCTGGATTGGAAATTGGGGACAAAAAAAAAAAAAAAAGAAGTTACTTTGTAACATAATTAAAATAAGTAATCTCGTGCCCAAGGTCCTTCGCACTCCAGCCACTGGCAGATGGGGTAAGGAAGCTAATACTCTCTAACCCCACCCCACACACTTGGTCGAGGTCCCCCACACTCCAGCCGTTGGCAGACAGAGTAAGGGAGCAACTAACCCCGGTTCCCCACATGTGTATGCCCAATGTACCCAGTGGTGTCACTGGAATGGCTAGAATCTATAGACTAGAGAGGAGCGTGGGACCACTCTCCTTACCTGTGGGTACCCTAAAGCAGCCTGCCTCCATGAGCCCCGAAGTGGGCCTGGGACACCCAGGGCAGAGGGAAATTTCCTGGTTGAGGCCTGGAGGGGGCAGAGCTCCACTAACTTCCAGGTAGGGGAGGGGGCAAGGGAGCTAGGATCAACAGTGCCCTCTACAACTTTGGCCAGGAGTGGAACTGCACTGGCTGGCAGTAAGATGAGGTAAGCAACTGACCAGACTCCATTAGAGGGCATGCAAGGGGCCAAACCTCAGGGAGCTCACCAACAGCCCCACATAGAACCACACTCAAGGAAGGAAGCCACACCCACACCACAGGTGACAAAAATGTGCTGAATTCGGAAGGCACTGCACTCCAAACCACACCAATGAATGCAGAGAAATATGGCTAAACTAAGGAAGACTCTAACAACTGGGGATATGGAGAGAAACCCTAACAAATTTCCAAGTTCACCAAAATGCACAGATCCTACTGATGAAAATCTAAAAGTAGCCATGAGAAAAGAAATACAAGCATGGTAAAAGAAATGAAAGAACGCTAATCACCATGTACAAGAAATCCATGAATGATCAATCAGCCAAATTAAAGAAGATCTGTTACAGAACATGAGAAATTCCATACAAATGGAATTAAAAGAAATAAAAGACATAGTAAAAAGCCATATGTGCAGAATCACACAGTTGGAGAAACACATAGGAGAACTTGAAGAAAAACTGCAAACAAGAAAACAACCAAGAAGCCAACAGGAAATAAAAGGCAATTCACTGGAATAAAAAGTCCAGTATTTAATGAACAAAGACAAAAGAAATAATCTAAGAATTGTAGGTATACCAGAAGGGGAGGCAATAAAGAAACAGGAAGAAAAGTAGTCAGGGAAATAATAGCAGAAAACGTCCCCATCATTTGGAAATAGGCTTCAGTGCAAATCCAGGAAATGAAGAGTCCTTAATAAAATAGACCCTAATAAACCAACACCAAGACATATAGTAATCAAAACGGCAAGAAACAAAGAGAAAGATGAACTCCTTAGAGCAATAAGAGAAGAAAAAACTACAAGTACAAAGGAAGGGACATAAGAATCAATCCAGATCTCCCATTTGGAACAATTCAAGCAAGAAGCCAATGGAATGACATAGTTAAATGACTGAATGAAAGAAATTTCCAACCTAGGGTTCAATACCCAGCAAAACTCTCATTCATATGGGAGGGTAGACTAATAATATTCTCAACGAAAAACAAACTTGCATTATTTGTACAAACAAAACCGATTCTAAAGACCTACTCAGAGACAAATTACACAATCCAAACCCCTGATTGTAACAACAACAACCCTATATAACACAACTGCACAGCAGCCCTCTCTGTCTCCCTCTGTCTCCCTCAATGTTAATGGACAAGACTCTCCCATTAAAGGACACATAATAGAGAACTGGATTAGAAAACTAAAACCAGACTTCTGCTGCCTACAAGAAACACACCTACAAGTACAAGACAATCACATGCTTAGAATAAAAGGATGAAAATCAATTATTCAGGCCGATGGGAAACAAAAAAGAGCAGGGACAGCCATTCTTATGTCAGACCAAATTGCATTCAACCTCAAGAAAGTGATCAGAGACCAAGATGGTCACTACTTACTGATCAGGGGAAAACTAGGTCACGAAGCACTAACCCTGGTCAATATTTATACACCCAATGTAGAGTCAGAAAAATATGTGAGATAATTGCTCACAAACCTGGAGAAACACATGAAGGGAAATGTGATAATACTAGAGATATCAATACTCCACTATCACCACTGGACATGTCCGTTAGGTAGAAAAATAGCAAATAAATAAAAGTCCTAAATAAAAAAATTAAAAAATCTAGGGCTAATAGACTTATACAGGGCCCTCAACCCCCAGAAAATAGAATACATATTCTTCTCAAGCCCTCATGGAACTTTCTCCAGAATAGACCAAGTCTAAGGATATAAATCAAACTCGTATAAAACCACAAATGCAAGGATCATTAGAAGCACCCTACCAGATCATTATGCAACAGAGGTCAAGATTGACTCTAAAAAGAAGCAATGGAGAAAACCCAATACATGGAAATTAAAAAACATGTCACTCAACAATAGCTGGATCAAAGAGGAATTCTAGGAAGAAATAAAAGGATTCCTTGAGACAAACAATAATGAAGAGACAACTTATCAAAATTTGTGAGATACAGCAAAAGCAGTAATTAGGGGGAAACTCATAGCAATACAGGCCTATGTAAGAAAAGAGGAAAAATGACAAAATTAACTGTTCCTTAAGGAACTGGAACACAGCAGCAAAGAAAAGCAAACACAACCAGTTAGCAAGAAATAATAAAAACCAGAGCAGAAATAAGCGACATAGAAACTAAGAAAACAATACAAAAGATCAGTAAGACCAGGAGTTGGTTTTTCAAAAAAAAAAAAAAAAATAGAAAGACAAACCACTGGCAAGACTCACCCAAAAAAGAGGAAAAACACCCAAATTAGTAAGACCACAAATTAAAGGGGAGAGATTACAACAGAACCCTGATAGATACAGCATATCATGAGATCATATTACGAACAACTATACTCAGAGTATAGGCTAGAAAACCCAGTAAAAATCAATAGATTCCTCAAAAAATATAATCTTCTAAGGCTGGAAAAGGAAGATCTAGAAAGCCTAAACAGGCCAATCACTTCAGAGGAAATTGAAGCTGTAATTAAGAAACTCCCTAAGAACAAAAGTCCAGGTCAAGATGGCTTTACAGGTGAATTCTATCAAACATTCCGAGAATTCTTACACCATTCATCCACAGGCTCTTCCAAACCATTTAAAAGACAGGAATTCTTCCCAACTCTTTTGATGAGGCTAATATCACACTCATTACCAAAGATGGCAAAGACACGAAAACTACAGACAAATCTCACTAATGAACATAGATGCAAAAGCACTCAACAAAATTTCAGCAAACCGAATCCAGCACTACATCAAAAAGATTATACACCATGACCAAATGGGTTGCATTCCAGGGATGCAAGGTTGGTTCAAATAGGCAAACCAATTAACATCATACACTACATCAACAGCAAGAAAGACAAAAACCACATGATCATATCAATCTATGCAGAAAAGGTGTTTGACAAAATCCAACACCCATTCATGTTGAAAACACTTAACAAAATAGGGTTAGACAGAACCTTCCTCAAGATAGTTACAACTACCTATGAAAAGCCCATAGTCAATATTATCCTTTATGGCAAAAACTGAAAGCATTTCCACTAAGATCAGGAAATAGGCAAGGCTGTCCACTCTCTCCACTCTTATTCAATATAATCTTAGAAGTCCTAGCAATAACATTTCTACAAGAGAAGGAAATCAAAGTAATCCAAATTAGGAAAGAGGAACGAAAACTATTTCTTTTAGCAGATGATATAATGATATACATTGAAACCCCTAAAGAGTGCACAGTAAAACTCCTAGAAACAATTAACCAGCACAGCAAAGTGGCTAGCTAAAAAGTCAACACACAAAAGACAGTTTCTCTACACAAATAACGAAGTAGAGGAGAGAGAGATTATGTATCCAGTTCCATTTGAAATAGTATAAAAATATTAAGTACCTAGGAATCAACCTTATAAGAGAACCTAAGGACCTATACCAGGGAAACTTCAAAGCAGTTTAGAAAGAAATTGAAGAGGATCTAAGGAAATGGAAGAACATCCCATGATCATGTGTAGGTAGAATCAACATAGACAAAATGACTATTCTACCCAAAGTCCTATATAGATTTAAAGCAATTCCTATCCAAATTCAGACATTATTCTTTAAAGATTTTGAACAATCAATCATAAAATTCATCTTGAACCACAAAAGACCCAGGATATTCATATACATACTGAAAAACAAGAAGATGGTGGCATCACTTTACCTAACCTGAAGCTATACAACAAAGCCATAGTGATCAAAATAGCATGGCACTGGAACAAAGACAGGGCCTCAAAGCAGTGGGGTAATAGAATTTTCATAGATAAACCCTCAGATATACAGTCAACTAATATTTGACAAAAGAGCCAAGAACTTGAAATGGAAAAAAGAAAGTCTCTTCAACAAATGGTGTTGGTGCAACTGGAAAACCACCTGTAAAAAATTGAAAATTGACCAATACCTCACCCCATATACATAAGTCAACTCAAGATGTATTACAGACCTTGAAATCAGACCCAAATATATAAAGTTTATTGAGGAAAAATAGGCAGAACACTTGAAGTTCTATATTCAAAAAAGTCTTCGAGGATGGAGCACCAATGGCAAGAACTTTAGTATCAACATAAACAAATGGGACTACATCAAACTTAAAGCTTCTGCATGGCAAAAGAAAACCTACTTAAACCAAGAAGACAGTTAACTGAATGGGAAAATACCTTTGCACTCAACACGTCAGATAAAGGACTGATATCCACAATATACAAAGCACTCAGAAAGTTGACACCCCCAAACCAAATAAAGCCATAGAAAAATGGGGAGATGAAGTGAATAGATACTTCTCTGAGGAAGACCAAAGGATGGCCAACAAACACCTGAAAACATGTTCACCTTCACTCATCTTTAGGGAAATGCAAATCAAGACAACAATGAGGTACTACCTTACACCAGTGAGAATGACTCACATCAAAAATAAAGGGAACAATCTATTTTGGCAGGGATGCGGTATGAAATGAACCCTCATTTAAACCTGGTGGGAATGCTCCCTAATTCAACCACTATTGAAATCAGTCTGGAGAGTGCTCAAGGAACGCAGAATTGAGCTGCCATTTAACCCAGCAATTGCTCTCCTAGATTTCTACCCCCAAGTTGGAAGGAAGGACATTCATCCCAAAGTATGTGTGCACCCCACTATTTATCACAGCACTCAGTACAATAGCCAAGTGTTGGAACCAACGTCAATGTCCAACAACAGATTAATCGATCATTAATATGTGGTATCTATACACAATGGAATGCTATATAGCAGTTAGAAATGATACAATCATAGACTTTGCAACAACGAGGATGAACCTAGAAAATATTATATTAAATGAAGTAAGCCAGAAGATGAAAGATAAACATAGAATGGGACCAGTGAGGTGGCGCTAGAGGTAAGGTGTTTGCCTTGCAAGCGCTAGCCAAGGAAGGACTGTGGTTCAATCACCCAGCATCCCATATGGACCCCCCAAGCCAGGGACAATTTCTGAGTGCTTAGCCAGGAGTAATTCCTGAGCATCAAATGGGTGTGGCCCGAAAAACCAAAAAAAAAAAATCAACACAGAATGATAGCACTATTCTGAAGTACCTAGAATATACACCATATATACAACCAATACTCCATGATCAAATAACAGGGTTTAAGAGGTTAGAAACTCCAAACACTGTAATAATTAACATACATTGTGGAGTTGTGACCAAAACAAATGGAAGAGGAACAACGCAAAGCCCGACTACACAATACACCATAATGAAACCAGCAACAACAGAAACAGCAGCATAGGTGTATAATCAGCATTTTTCTACAAAAGTCCATAATAATTTCTTAGGGATTCTTTTTGCAGGATTACAGGTAAATATTACAGTGGGAAATTACTGAGTCCAATGGAAGCATTTCAAAACAATATGTTTTAATACCTTAACCTTACATATTTAAAATAACTTGTCAGTTTTTCTGTCCATAGAGGTTCTTGGATTCAAAGGGTGAACAACCTAAGGTGGCACCTAAGTGCTCAGTTACACAAGATACCATACTCAGCTTGCATTGTGAAAATGTCTTGATAAAACTCTTTAACATACCCTTTATCTCTAAGTTATGCCCTCTTTTAGGACCTGAAGCATGTGACCAGCCAGACCACCAAAGATGCAACTGTGACCTACAGACTTACACTACAGGGCCTACTCATCAAACACATTCAAGAAAACTAGCATTCCCTTGCTCTTTTCTCCTCTCTTCTCACTACTTCTTTTTTCTCTCTTTTCTTTTCTCCCCTTTCTTCTACTTTTTCCTCCTCATTATCATCAATTTAATCCAAGTCAAACAAAAACCACATGGATACCTCCTCTATAGGAAAGGAAAACTGATAAGGTACTGTGGACAATACTGCAAAGGGTAAACACCTATATAGATTGACCTCACTAACACAATATTTAGTACTCGAGATGTGAAACCTATATGTATCCAAAAGCAGATCTATTAGTTTCTTTAACTTACATGTAATATATTTACCTATCTTTCTGTACTCAGCTTATCTCTTGCTCTCTCTACACTTCTTTTCATTAAGCTAACTTCTATATGTTTATATATGGACAGTAGAACACAGAGATAGGAATCCTCCTTAAGAGCCAACCCTAAATTATAAACAAATCATACCTATAAGCTATACAGCCTCTCCATATACTATCCCCTCTCCCCATCAGAAATTCGACTATCCCTTCACCCCTCAATCCCATCCCCGATTTCCCATTTCATTAAAACTCTTCACCCTCAGTTCTTAATCCATTAAGCATCAAGACTGACCTCCTACCCCAATGAACCAGTACCCAGCATCCAAGCAAAGAGACACCCACTCAAAACCACACCTCGTTCCCAGCAAGAAAATACAAAAAAACCCTACTGACTCATACTGTGTGGAACCTCCTGATCATCTCTCCCTAATATTGCTTGATACCGGACTTATTTCCAAAAGGATACCCACTACAAGAACTCTTGTATTTTGAGATTTCCTTATGAGGTGTGCAGTCCAGGCATTCTTGGGTAGAGTTCTTGCAGTGGGGGTCCTTTGGAGCTAGTTCTGGTATCAAGCCACAGTCCCCATTAGGGGGAGGTGAATAGGAGGGCCAAATTGCATGAGTCAGTCAGGGTGTTTGTTGTATTTTCTTGCTGGGAACGAGGTGAGAGCTTGAGTGGGTGTCTCTTCACTTGGGTATTGGGTACTGGTTCGTTGGGGTAGGAGGTCGGTCTTGATGCCTAATGAATTAAGAACTGAAGGTAAAGAGTTACAATGTGGTGGGGATATCGGGAGTGGGATTGAGGTGTGAAGGAATAGTCAGATTTCTGGAGGAGGTGGAGGCAATTATATGAGAGGGGCTATATGGGGTATAGGTATGGGTTGTTTGTGGTTTAGGTTTGTCCCTTAGGGAGGATTCCTATCTCTGTGTGCTCCTGCCCACATATAAACATATAGAAGTTAGCTTAGGTGTATATTAATGTAGAGAGGTGGGGAGGACAAGAGGTGCGCTAAGTACAGAAAGATAGGTAAGTAAGAAAAAGGAAAATAAAAAATCAACTTTTGGATATATATAGGTTTCGTGTCTCGAGTATTGACTGCTGTGTTAGTGAGGTCTATCTATATAGGTGTTTACCCTTTGCAATATTGTCCACAGCACCCTATAAGTCAGCTTTCCTTTCCTATAGAGGAGGTAACCATGTGGTTTTTATTTGACATAGATTGAATCGATGATAGTGAGGAGGAGAAAGTGGAAGAAGAGGGAGACAAGGAGTTAGAGAAGGAAAAGCAAAACAAAACAAACCAACAAACAACAACAACAAAAATACGAAGTAATGAGAGCAAAGGATACAAGAGCAAGGGCCTGTTAGTTTGCTTGAACGTGTTCAATGCGTAGGACCTGTAGTAAAAATCTGTAGGTCATGGTTGTTACTTAGGTGATCTGACTGGTCATGAGCTTCAGGTCATAAAAGAAGACATAATCTAGAGATAAAGGGTATATTAAAGAGTTTTATCCGACCATTTTCATGATTCAAGCTGAGTATGGTGCCTCGTGTGACTGAGCACTGAGGCACCATGGTAGTATGTTCACCCTTTGTCTCCAGGAACCCCCATGGACAGCAAAACTGAGAGGTTATTTTAAATGTGTTAAGGTTAAGAGATTCAAACATAATGTTTTGAAATGTTTACATCACACTCAGTAATTTCCCATCATAATCTTTACCTGTAATCCTGTATAAGATCCCTAGTAAATTATTATGGGTCTCTGTAATAAAACAATGATTATATACCTGTCTCTCTATGCTGCTGTTACTGGTTTCATTATGATATAATGTGTAGTTGAGCTTCATGTTGTTTCTCTACCCTTTGTTTTTGGGCTCTACTCCCTAGTATATGGTGATTATTACAGTGTTTGAGGTTTCTATCCTGTTATACCCTGTTATTTAATTGCTGGGTATTGGTTATATATCTGGTGTATATTCTAGGTACTTCAGAATAGTGCTATCATTCTTTGTTTATCTTTCGTCTTCTGGCTTGCTTTATTTAATATAATATGTTCTAGGTCCATCCATGTTGCTGCAAAGTCTGTGATTGTATCATTTCTGACTGCCATGTAGTATTCCATTGTGTATAGATACCACATCTTAATGATCCACTCTTCTGTTGTTGGACATTGAGGTTGGTTCGAAGACTTGGCTATTATACTGAGTGCTGCGATCAATAGTGGGGTACACACATACTTTGGGATTAATGCCATTCTGACTTGTGGGTAGATACTTAAGAGAGCAATTGCTGGGTCAAATGGCAGCTCAATTCTGAGTTCCTTGAGCACTCTGCAGACTGTTCTCCTTAGGTGTTGAACTAGGGGGCATTCCCACCAGCAGTGGATGAGAGTGCCTTTCATCCCGCATCCCCACCAACAGAGATTGTTCCCATTATTTTTGATGGCTCACTGGATATTTTATTTGATATTTCCTTTTTGTATTGTGTGGTGTTTCAGTTCATTTTTTTCTGTCCTCTCTCAAACTGAGGTTGAGAGCCTCTAAAAGGACTCAGTCCATTTTCAGCTTATTTGATTTTTACCCCATTTTATTGCTTTTCTTTTCTTCAAACAAAACCACATAACAAAACCACTTATCTAGTTCCACCTCTCAGATAGAGGGGAAATAATGGAGGGCACAAGGACCAAACAGCTATATAATCAGTAAGTAGTAAGCTAGACACAGAGGGGACCACTTATTCTAGCAGCCTAGGGAGTGAGGGTGGGGGATATGGGATGAAAGATGGGAACTGGGTTGGTGGGAGGACAAATTGGTGATAGAAATTCCCCTGTTCAATGTTAATATGGACCTAAAATACTACTGTGAAAAATATGTAAGCCAATATGGTCAAAATAAAAATTATATGTAAAATAAATAATCTGACTCAGTGGTAGAACTCAGGCCTTCCATGGGTTCAGTTTCCTGTGTAGGTATGTATTATTATATGTACATATATACATTTATGTGAATATACACAAATATATTTATTTTTCTTATAAAATGTCTAGGTATATAATAATGAAAAATATCTTCTCTGTTACAAAAGATCAAAATTTTATTATAATATTGCTTGGTGGGAACACCACTGAAAAGAAACTAGAATACTACAATTTTGCTTGACATCTCAGAACAAAACATTTTGGTAACAAATAAAGGAGTTTTCTCAGGAAATAATTTGCTGGTTAAGCAGGCCATGAAAACAATGAAATTCCACACTTCACAGATTTTAAGACAGATTTCTAAAGTGTCTTATTCCACACAAGCTTCAATTCCTAGTCACTCAACTTACAGCTAGCAATACAATAAAGATGTGTCTCTCATATTAACTAACCTACACCTGCCTAAACCCTGGATTTACTTGTTGATAGCATGGAGGTAGGGCATTTGCCTTTCATGCAAAAGGTCATCGGTTCAAATCCCAGTGCCCCATATGGTCCTCCGTGCCTGCCAGGAGCGATTTCTGAGCATGGAGCCAGGAGTAACCCCTGAGCACTGCCAGGTGTGACCCAAAAACCAAAAAAAAAAAAATTTTAAACTGTAGGGTGGCTAGAGAGATAATTCAACAAGTAGGGTTACCATAATGCAGCCAATCTGGCCTCAATCCATGGCAAATAGACTCCAACACACTAGAATAATTGCTGAGTACACTCAAGAACAAACCCTAAGCGTCAACAACCAAAATTTAAATTGGAATCTAGAAGTAAATCTAAATAAATACACTACACTTTTTATCATGAGATCAAAACTGACTAATGTTTTATTTCCTGGAGCCATTGACAAGTTTGAAGAGTTTTTGATAATTTTGCTAATCCTATAATATGCAGCCATCAACAGGAAAAGATTTCACAGATAATTGTAGAGCATTTGACCATCTCCATTTTAAAACTAATTCTGTCCACCATTCTGATTCCTAGCTCATCATAATATTTAAGAGCAATGACAAAGCAAGGGGGAGAGTAACCTTAGAGTCAGAATATGACACTAACCTAATGCATCCAAACTTCTCAGTACTCTGATTCCTGATAGGCTGCCTCAAGTTTACTGGGTTCTTCATAAATGGAGCCATTAGACAATACAACTGGGTTTCATGCTGCCTGTCTAGGTATATAATATAGCTCCAGGTCTAAATGAATGCTTATTCTACAAAAGGGGGAATTCTAAATCAATCTTTGATCATATTAGTGACTTAAAAATAACTGCACATTGGTGGTTTTTTTTACAAACAGCATTTTTCATTTTACCTTCTATTAGCTAATAAGTATTCAATATTTGCTATGCATCAAAGACTGCAAAACAGTTTTTTTTCATCCTCCAAGGTGGAAATCAAGACTCAGAGAAGAAATTTTTCTCTACTGCTTTGTCTGTCTAATGTTAATACCTTCACTTTCAAAGAAAATTCCTAGAACTGGAAAGATAATACAATGGGTGCCTGACTTGCATGTGCAGATCCCAGTACAGTCATTATCAGGATTGAGATCTTGAGCACAGAGCCAAGAATATCATTTGAGCAACAACACTGTATGTAGTACAACCCCCACCTCAAATTAAAACATGGGGGAGACAGATAAAAATATTTGTTCAGCTCTGTGATTATTGAGACTTTAATTCATCCCTAATATGTTGTAAGTTTTCCATAAATTTTGATGTGCTAGCTCACATCAAAAAGGTCTAGTTCTTGGACTTATTCTCAGATCTACTACTAAATTCTAAAGCAGAGATCATAAACTGAAGTCTTACAGCTCATATATTTCAGTTGATCTTTCAAATATACTTTTGTTTTCATTTGGAATGTCTGATTTCTATTGCCATGAGAGAATTTTATTTTTCTTTCGCTAAAGTAATAGTAGATGGAAGCTATTCATTAGAACTTGATAAATAATATTCCTCATTTCAGATGATACATGATCTCTCTCTTCTTATACATTAATCTTCTTTGGATCCTTCAGGCCTTATAATTTGAAGCCATTCATTTAACAAGCTGCTTTTTTTTTCTTTGAGAATACTATGTGGAACCAGTCAGTGAATCTCTGCAATACATGAGACAAAATGTCATTATCTGGCACAGCACCTATGAATCTTTAGCTATGATTTTACAGGTGCCAAAAATAAGTAAACATTGAACTATATCAAAATTTTAAAAAGACTTAGGTCACCTCAGTACCCTTCTACCCACTTCCCCCTAAACTCAGGGCTACCCCTGGGTCTCACACCCAGGGGGGCAATGAGATGGGTGCCAGTGAGGAGCATAAAGGGGATCCTAGGCTTTCCCCATTTCCCACCTGGCTCCGGAGGGAGATTTTGGGTGGGGGTGGTGAACTTCCAGGCTTCCATCTCTTTAAGGATCTCTTTCCTTCCTGGAGCCAGGAGCTTTTGCCAGCCTGGGGAATGGCAACACAGGAGCACAAGAGGGGCTGGCTTCAGAAAGTCACAGGCAACTTTCTTTCCTACCCCTTTCCATTCTGAAACCATGCAGAAACTAGCACCCCCATGCAAAAGTTATAGGCAATTATTTGGATATTATTGGGTTTAATCTGTTTGTCATATACAGAATGTCTATTTTGTTATACTTTACTTCCCTCCTTGGCCCACCACCCAGAAGCTCATTTTTAGTTCTTTACTCCCTCACTCTTGCCACCTATTACTCCACATTTAGCCTTTTTTGCCCTCCGTTCTTGGCTCCCCACGAAGCACATTATTATTCTCACTCAAACTAGCTGCCAACCAGCTACCAAAGTGAAAAAAAAAAGGACCATCAGGCTGAGAAGGAACCAGTAGTGTGTTCCTACTTATCTACTCTATGGTATGGCCTCCTGTCCTCCACCTTCCTTCACTGTGTAACTACAGTTACTGCCATTTTAGGTTTCTGATTAGTTCCCACTCTTGGGCATTTCCTGATATGAAACTGCTGGGAGTCATTTTTGCAGACTCCTGAAGGCCTAATCACAGACAAAAGTGGCATCCAGGATTCAGCATCTTCCTCCCTACTATTTCTAGTGACATAAAGGGATATACATTTCTTTTTTGAATATCTTAGATTTATTTCCCTAACTTCTATAAATCTTTTTGAATATCCCCTTATACAGTGAAAATTGTGGCTACTATTTTTTGTTTGGTTGGTTGGGTGGGTGGTTTTCTTTCTTTGTGATCTATTCAACAGAGAATTCTGGTAGAAAAGTCTTTCACTTTATAATTCATTTTAGAACCAAGTTCATGGGATTTTTGAACTTGTTCCCTTGGCTCCCCAGAGACACCAAAAATCATTTGTGGCATTGTTCCTCTTTTGCATAGGTGATTAAAATGGGAAAATACTACATGTGCAAACAAGTTCTTATCTCATAGAGATAGGAACACAAATTTTGTAATGCAGTTAGGCCTTATACCCTGAACACTGGCATAGCGACTTGGTTCAGGCCTCCAAAGAATGGGTATTGCCCATACATCCCTGATCCATTGACCATCTCTAAGGAAACAACCACAATTGTCTACAGTATCACCAATAAGCAAACCTCTACTAGGGAAGAACCTCCCACTGCCCTGGCATTGACTTTACTCCAAGGAGTGTTCCCTTAACACCAAGATGACTCAGCAACAGAAACAACTTGCTTGCAGGGCAGAATGCCCCACATCTAATGGTGAGGTAAAACTAGAGGATGCTTCATATCATCCTGACTTCGATGAAACACACAAACTACATGGAAACCAGAATCTTTCTGGCACAGAAGTCAGAATCTTTGACTATGGAAACCAGACACCAACAACAGCTAATATGTGAAAAAAAATTCATTATGACCACAGAGAATGACTCAGGGGTTGAACAACCTAGTATGCCTGGAACCAAGAGTCAGTCTTTTTTTTTTTTTTTTTGGTTTTTGGGCCACAACCAGTGATACTCAGGGGTTACTCCTGGCTATGCACTCAGAAGTCGCTCCTGGCTTGGGGGACCATATGGGAAACTGGGGGATCGAACCGTGGTCCGTCCTAAGCTAGCGTAGGCAAGACAGGCACCTTACCTCCAGCACCACCGCCCGGCCCCCAGAGTCAGTCTTATGCCAGAAAACTTCAGGGATAAGGTCTCTTTTTATATTTAGGCCAAGGCTTTTTTTCCCTATTCCCCCCCATATTTTGCTGGGACTATGCAAACAACAATCGCCACTCTTACACTGTTATCACTGTATTTTTAGCTATTATCCGTTTCTTTTTCTTTTCTTTTTTTTTTTTTTTTTTTTTTTTTTT